>CANUEZ040000008.1:9660000-9877500 GCA_948099385.1 Fasciola hepatica | reverse complement strand
TTGCGAAGACGCACTCAGCCGTTTCGAGCCTCGGTTGAAGCGTGGTGGATGTCTGATGCTAATGAATCATATTAGGAATAAGACGGTTTTCTAGTTAGGATTTTGCAGTCATCCCGTATAGCCTCACGGTTAATATGTGGAACGAACAATCTCGCACCCATATTTTGATTGTGGTTTGTGTCCCGGTGACGATCGATAACTCCACAGCATTTGCTGGGATGTGGTGGGAAAATTGTCACCAGTACTGAAGTTGGACGTAGGGTGTTTGGAATCGGAAGTCAGTTACCGGAACAAGTGACTGGTCTAAACAGGTTAAGGTGGCTGGGGTATGTGTTACACAGGCTTACGGATAGACTCTTCGTCTGCTCCGCCATTCAAGGCAAGAAGTGGTTCAAGGGTGGGTTAATATGTTTAGTCCATGACGTGACAAATGGTTTGATACATTTGGTCAGTGTACTTGTCCAAGTAGTACGTGATAGGCTTTCGGGTTGGAGTCCATGAGATCAATCCACCGGATGGGTTGATTCATCATGTGACATGGCTAGTTGCCTCACTCACTGGTGTAGTTGCATTCGGGTTCTTTCTTCGTTCTCACGATTTCCAGTCATCACTTTCATCTTTGCTCTAATGTTCTTTTATGCTCTTATTCGTTTTGTTCTCGACTCGATGCGGGAGAATTCCGAGGTTCGCGGTTGGAAGAACTGAACTGAACTTGATGGCGTCTCCGTGATTTACACTGCATCCGACGGTCCCCAAGAAATAGGGTGAAACAGTCAAACAGTACTTCAGAAATGTCCGACAGCGGTCATGGCTATCATGGAGGACGGCATCTGAACAAGCTCAACTAGGTGATCCGGATCAACCCGGACAGGAGTGGGGTGGCACAGTGGCAACACACACGGCTTCGAGGTAAAAGGGCCCGGGTACAAACCCTGGGTGTGGCGGAGGATATGCACCACTGATGAGCTCTAACAAGAGCGAAACTCGAGTCTGGTGCTTCCGAGTGCAGGTTGGTCGGATGACCTGATGTTTGTGCGTGAAACAGTCAACCAAACGAAATACTTCAAAAGATTTCCAGTGGCAACTCGAAAGTCGTCACCGATTCAAGAATCCGTCAGTCGGAATGAATTTTACGCAGAATTTAACCACAGACGTTAGTGCCGTTGAAGAGGAAAGAGTTACCATTATCTACAGCCCTTTCGTTACTCAAGTGGACATATGAGTGTGCAGCCGTTTCGTTAATCCAGTACGAGTTCCTTTCCAGTTCGCTGCTTGACTTCAAATCCCGACCACTGGAAGACACTGTCAATGGAGATTGTTAGTCGGAATACCGTACTATAATCGATAAGCTTTTGGTAAACACACGGAAAAACGTGCAACCAAATGTCTTCAAGTCGCTGGCTAACTTGCAGATCAAACCTACGTAGAACACTCTGTAATGTGATGGTGCAAACGGTGAGCAGACGAGTATGTAACAGGATGACAGAATCTGATTGGTTGGTGTAGTCACTGTTCAAACTCTACAGATCTGCTTATGTGTATGCTATGATCGGTGTAATTGTAGTCGTAAGACAGATGTCTGGTTGCTCTGAAGTTGGTTCGTGTGTGTGTGTGCTTCACCGCATGACTCCATGCCAAAAAAACAAGCAAGTGGACACATGAGAGTGCCGACTTGAGTGCGCCAGTGACCGCGGTGCCGAAATCAATGCTCTTTGCGTGAATGCATGACGGCCTGGTTGTCTGGCACAATCTTACGTGTGAGGGCTTCATAGGGAGCAGTGTCATCTGGGCGTGTGCTTCAATGTGCGAACACCACGCGTTTGTGCATTACCTTGCGGAAAGTGTAAACACTTGAATGACCCAGCAACATCTGTGCGAGTGATGCACTGTCTGTCCGACATGGGTAGTTGCTAATCCAGGTGGAGAAACTGGTTCGGGGTAAGTTGTTATCTCCGCTTTGTTCATAATAGACAACTAAGGAATGTACGGAGGCTGCATGGAGATTTTTAAATATATACGCGCTTCACTTCGAAGTACGTAACTCAATTCGGGCCGTTTTTCTGCACAAACTTCACTTCATCGCACACGTTAATTATCATTTATATCATTTAAGCTCTCTTGGGTTTGTTCCTGTCAACACAGACCGATCACTCACAGTTGTACTTGTTTTGTGATTCCTTTGGACCAGTTATATTAGTAGAGTTAGTTAGTATTGCTCGAGTGAGTCGTTGCCACTGAGTAAAAGGCAACTACTAGTTACTGGCGTTTGAAGCCATAAACCGGGTCAACCATCGAAACATATTCTAGAAACACTCCCGAAGACTTTTCCAGTTTGCTCATAAACCAAACAGATCCATTGCGGATTCTTTTGCCTCCTTAGTCCACCGTATAACGAAGTCCGCTGTATGGGTGCGACAGGCTTGTCGGAACTAATCACCCGCCTTTGATTCTATTCCCCCGTCTCTCCTCCATCGTAAACTGCATGCTTTCGGCTGTCCCACACCTTCATCGTCATGAGTGTCCGATTATTTTACCAACAGAATTCAGTGAACACGACTGGGGTTTTAAAATATCCAACCGTTTAGTGAGCTATTCAGGAGTAATTCACGGAGCTACACTTTACCCTATTCGTTTTCCACCTTCACTAGTAACCCTTCATCCAGTTCGCCGACACATTTATTTAAATATGCCCATGATGTGGATCTTTGTCAAACTGCTTCTGAAACATAGGATATCAGCAACTATTCCAGTAATCTGTCTCATATTTATGATTGCTCTGTTCGATCCGGTTCAACTTTAAATTTATCCAAATGCTTTGAAGGCATATTTACCCTTCCTCAATCGGCTCATCCTTGTGATTCGTCAATCATTTTCACAGAACAACTAACTAGAGTAGATTCTATCAAGTACTTAGGAATCACTATCTACACAAATTAGAAATGGTCATTTCACATTTCAATGTAGGTGGAGAAACTCAGCAGAATATATATTACCAAATCCGAAATATTACGCATTTAACTGCATGGTAGATTGCGATTTCTCTTTCGTTTATCCGTGTGTTTCCCCTGTTCTCCTCAACTGTTCCTCATTTATTTTCTCTGGTCTACTGTGGAAAGACCTTGAAATTCCTCGTCGAGGTCTATTACTCATCGATTGGGTATCTTTCATACTTTCAACGGAATTGTCTGCAAAGTTGTGCGAATTACACCTGGCCTCATGTGAAACGTTCGCCCATATGATCTTTGCAGACATCACCCACCTTTCATACAGTGATCCGAGTGTAACTCTCTCTCTCTCTCTCTCTCTCTCTCTCTCTCTCTCTCTCTCTCTCTCTCTCTCTCTCTCTCTCTCTCTCTCTCCCTCTCTCTCTCTCCCTGTCGGCTCTGGTCGCTTCTTTTCTCGTTCCTTTGCATTCTGTCTCACATTACGATCCACAAGATGTCTACTATTCGTTCTCGGGCTGATTCCTCAGAAATCGATTACGAGTATCGGTTGAATATCTAAGCAACATTAAATTTGTAATCGTTCTTTCTTTCATCTCATCGATTCGGTGAGATACGAAGTGTAAATATTTTTCGACTGAAATGCGGACGTCTGTTTATGCAAAAGTCTGGTCAAATACAAATGATCTGATTTATTTTCGCTCTCTACTTGATGTTGAAGTTTTCAGTTGCACTGATTGTACTATTTCGAAATTGCGTTTTGATCTGATTGTGGATATGGCTTTTTGAAATTAAAATCCTCTTATCCCCTGCATATTCCTTGGAATTTCTTCCACAGAAAACCAGTCCTTTTTATCAACGAGGAAATGGCTGTAGATTTGAAGAAAAATGATCTATTGTGTGGTACGTTTCCTTTCTTCTCTTCATTGTTGGTGCTAGTAGCTAATCTTGATCTTACGAAGGATGCACAAACATTTAATCCCGTTTTTAGTATTCACAGTGTAATTTGTGGTGGACTCTTATAACTATACATTACGGAGAGATTATCTTTCAACCTGAGCAATTATATGGACGGCAGTCATAGGCCTGTACTGCAGCGTGCTGGATACAGCGCTCTTTCTTGGGGTTTGCACATGCTGGATCTGCTAAGGCATGGAAAGAAATGTCTATGAACCGGAGGTCAGCAAGTGTAAAAGCAGGCCTTAACACGTACACCAATAAAGAAGGAAGTGGAGATCTATGTCTAAGACCGTCGCAGTATCCCTTATATCCCGAGGCTTACAGTCTATTTTCCACTGGGAAGCGCCATTTGTAGAGAAAAGTATCATGTGTATGCTTCCGCCAGTAGATTTGCCTGCAAAAGTCAGAACATGCAGAAAAGAGGTCGACCCGAGGCAAAAAGTGCGAAGTACGTTCTCTAAAGAATGATGAGGTCGCCTTATAGTCGCCGAAACGGAAAATTCACATTACTGTACTCAGTAAGAACACTGTTAAATTGCTCATGCATTCTCATTGTGTGGTAGTTGTGAAGCCATATAAAACGAAGTTTTTGCATGGGTATCAATGCTGAGCAGCTGAAAGCTTGGTGAAGCATGAAACTAAAATATGAAGAAACCCCACTCCTTGAGCGGGGGTGTCGTGTGGTTCTACCATTGGTTGCACCTTTGCGTTCTGTCCAGGCTGATACACCTATTGATTTGTTAGCCGATACTGACGCTATGACACACACACACACGGAGGCACTTACGCACATCACCTAGAGCTCACCCACACCCGGAACGGTTTGTTCGAACCAATCAAATGGTTGCCCTGAGTCATACTTGCCTATTGTTTCCTTGCTTGCTGAGCGGCCTTGCTGGACAGCACTTGATGGCGTGTATTGCTTGGGTTTGCGATAGACTGTTCACTTGTTTGCTTGCATGCTCACTTACGTACGAATAAGCTGATTTCCTAAGCACGAAGTTTTGCCAGTAGTAGCGTACGCAACAGGGAGGGTCACGTGCTCCAAACCCAACAGAAGTCAGGAGAGATGCACTGGATCAGGTAGTGACAGAGTAAGGGGATCACCGTTGAGTAAAATCAAAGATTTCCGTGAGATTTATCAAATGCGATCAACTACCTTGGTTTTTTATGCAAAAACATGTTACTACCAAGTTTTCAAGAGTCAGTGTAGGCACTTTGTTTTGAGCCTTTCTCGTTACTTCGGTCTCCGGGTTCGAGTCCCTTCGTGGGGGCTCGGTGGATGTGCACTGCCGATGATCCCCGAACAAGGATGAAACAACTGCGCAGTAAAAGGTCAAGGAGCACGTTTTCCACCATCTTCTTCGAAGTTGTGATCAAAACTGGAATTCGAATAAAACGTCGTGAGAAATAACAACATAACTGACTTACCTTCTACTTTCTTGTTTGCTTTTCAGTCAGTCGTGCCGTAGAAGGTTGTACAGAAGAAATTTTGAACCATTTTTTACCAGATGTTGTAAGTTTTCACCCTACTTTATACTGGGTTCATTGTTGATGGCCCTCAAATCTCCAGCTGATCGGATATCATGGTTGACGGAGATGAAGTTTTCGAATGCAGAATATTTCAATGACATGATTTTCTCAAGTAAATATCCGAGGGTGTAGGCAGTCTGAAAGTTTCGCATTTCAAAATAAATCCATAAGTAGTTTGTACACTACAGTTGCAGGTGATTACAAAGCGTTTCATAGCAGCCCCAGTTACCGACGATATCTATTTTGTTTGACGGGCTGTCCTTTGGATTCCACCTTAGGTCGTCCGATCAGTCCTTCACTCGAAAGCACCAGACTCGAGTCTTGCTCCTGCTAGATCTCATCAGTGATACATATTTTCTACCGAACCCAGACTTTGAACAAGAGTGACCCTTGAGTCTGGTGCTTCCGAGTGCAAAGTTCACTGGATGACCTGAGGTTTGCGCTTTAAAGGTGCAGTCCATAGGACAGTCAGCTAAGCCAGGTGCCACAATGCCCTCACTCTACTCTCAAGTACTTGTGAGATATATACATATGTCCATTTTGTTGGTGGAAGGCAACAAAAATTGGCTTTACGTTCTCCAAATTCTTCAAAGTATAGGAGTCTGTTTGAGGCCCACGTGAAAACTACGTTGAGTATGATCACGGTTACGATTTGCTGACGCAGTGGGATGACTAATAGCTGTGTAGCAAGAAGTCAGTAGAACCTACCATTTTCCCCTCTACTTCAAACTGTGCTTTGGCAGATGGCAGATAATCTACTTGCCTTAGTGTTTGTGATTTTCGCTACTAATTCGAAATGTGATAGATCGTTTTGTAGAGTAGGTTGGTAAGTGGGGATACGGGTGACAAGCTCCCCTTCTCCTAGAGAAAAGCTTCATATATTTCATCGAATTTCTCTGAACTAACCTTCGGCGAGGATTTCCCACAGAACAGATGACTTGCTTTAACATTGTGGATTTCCATCTCAGACCTCATCTGAAGACTACTCAGAAGTAACCAGTACACCAGTGGACCAGCCTGCTGCTGAAAATCATACTGATAGTGCCTGATTATCATTTATGTAATCATTGGTCAAACTTTTCGTTCTAGGTGATGATGAATGTTCCGTTGCACTGTCGGACGAGCACCGTGTTGTTTGGTATTTGTGTGAGGTCTACATCTGAAGTGATCACATTCTTGGTCATGTGGTCCGTGTTTCCTATTCATTGATGGTAGATAGTTCGTTTTATGAAATTCATTCAAGGTTGTGTTATGTCTAAGACGACTATAAGCGTCTTATTGTGCATACTTAGGATTGAATCTATCGAAGATACCTGTCAACAATAACTCTTCGAATGAGGACCTAATTTATTCTATCACAGTTGTTTTGGGAATGCTTTGATGATTAAATATTTTCGGAGACTGAAGATTTGAATTGTGCATGAAACAATTGATTATGCTTTTTCGACGCTCAGCCCATCTTTGGAAGACACGGATGCACTGCATTTCTGCGTCTTCGATACAGTTTATTAACCATTTTTGATTAATCATTTAATAGTTCACTAGTAGAGTTTATTCTTAACGGTGGATTTGTTTTTCTTTGCTGTCCAAAGAGTTTAACTAGCTATGAATACTGGGAGCTCATCTTCAAAAGTTGGTCTGGTTTAGGTATTTTGGATTCTGATAGTCAAATATAATTCTGACACTTAGCGGCTACCGACGCAATCCCTCAGTGGTCACTGACAGTCGTGCGCTGGCCTTTGTAAGTCGTTTGGCCGCCACCGTTTGACGTTCATTGGCCGAGCCTATCGGTTAAGTCCATACCACAAAGCGGTACCCCATGTCAGCGCCTGCTACACGATTGCCCTTTTCAGAGTCCCACGATGCACTGCCTACAGATAGCCTCGACGAGGTTTTCTGACAGAAATTGATAAGAATGGATTCACTCTGTAAAATAAAACACAGCCGATGGTGACGTATCTTTTCAGTCAGCCAAGTCAACCGTCACTGGGAATTAACAGCAACCGGGGGAGAAAAGATCAGCAAAAGCTGAGTGAAAGAATTCATTTTGTGCCTGAAAGATCACCTTATATTCCCTATCAATACAAAGCACAGATATCCAGTAGACCCCTTGCCAGTTCACAGATAGATAGAAGTTAACAAGATCTCGTTAAAACTGATTGTAAAAAGTCATTTTATCCGTGAGCCGGAAACAGACCCGAGTATTTAAGCGAATTTGGTCGGAAACACTGAATAGATCGGGAAATTAATGCCTAAAACAAGTAATGGCGAAAGTGGATAAAGGGAAACAAGGCCTCGTAGAATTGTTTTGGGACTTAACTTGTCAAAAGAAAAAAGCTAACTGGAGTATCATCTATGCAGGAAAATCCGACAGAAAGAGAAAACTTATTGTAGACAAACAACTATCGTTCAAGATTACGAAATTCGACCGTTAACGGGTCTCAGAAGTGCTGCCCTTCGTCGAGTCATTTGGAATTAACAAGTTCAAATAGCTCTCTCTTTAAGTTGACTATTCACTGGATCCAACAATGGTCCTCACCAAAATCGATCGATAAGAGCTTACAATGAGGTTATTTGACGTGAAGTGACGTGGTGGTAGTTGTCATTGCTTGGTACGCAGAGTTTGAACTTAACCGGAATGTGTATTGTCTCACTTGAGAAGCAGAAGAAATTATTGAGAATGATAGTCTAAAAGCTTCTCTACCGACAAACTGGATAGTCATGCTAATATTAGATGTAACAAACAAATCACTTCCTGTTCCTGGTACAGAAATACTCGCGAGTACGGAAATGTGCACCGTGGATGTCATTTAGTTCAGCAAATACGACCACACTTTGGTCAAAAAGTTAACACCGACATATGGCATTAGTAAAAATGAAATTGTGAGATCTTCGAATATTGGTAATTACCTTTGATGATCACCTTTTTTATTTGCACTCATTTAATACGCCAGTTTAACCGAGTCAAAAAGGCAGTTTATAACAAACTACTTTTTTTTCTTTTGTACAACACCAGCAGAGTGGTATCGTGGTTAGTCCGATTGTCCCGAAAGCGAACTTATCGGAGACATTCACCAAGAGTGAAATTTTGGAAGGAATTGTAAGTTCATTTTCTCATTATCCACACACGAAATACAGTGGAATTCAGTGTGCGGTAGTTTGGTACTTCGCTGAGTATTGGGGTTTTATTGTGAAACGCTTCATTGACGAGTTGAACCCGCAAAAAGTGAAAGCGTCCAAGTTTTCTGAAAGGTTTCTTCCCTACATACGTGTTTAACAAAAATGGGTTATGAAATTGCCTGAAAGTAGCCCTTTCAGAAAGAAAATTCGAAATTGTGTTATATTACTCTGAGGACTTCTGCAAATTAACAAAAGCACATTTCAGCTAAAAACGGCGAGAAACTGATTAATATCACTTTAAAATGAGCAAGAAAATATGGCAGAAAAAACTGGTCGAACCACCGAGGTTCATGCGAAGTTGTCAGCCAGAACACATGCTAAATAAGGCACTGTAGAGTTACGATGGATATTTATCCTGGACACGATAGGTCTAATTATGGAAGGTTGGGAGGGATACAAACGGCTTGCAGACAAGTCATTGAACAGGGGATGGGTGGAGTTCGCGGACTGTTGATGTTTTCCGCACACGTTTTACGGAAGTGACAATAACGCTTTCCTGCTTTAAAAAACACAGCATGGCAAACATCTGTTGGGTATCGGAATGCAACAGTTTTCGGCCTCAGAATCCTCTACGATACAATATAATCTGCCTCCATATTGTTACTAATAACGCCTACCGTTTTTTGATGATGCATATTCACATCCGCCATTGGTCTTTCCAACGCACTGTTGGGAGTAAAACGGTTATCCCGAGAATCTGTACCAGAAGGAGAGAAGATACGTACGAACGAACGTGTATTCAGGCAAGACGTACAATAAGCGCACGCATGAGTAAATGACAGGCGGACCAAAGTAGTCCATCAGTATGAGTCTCATGCGGAGCCAGTCGCACGTGCTTCGTAGAGTTGGACAAGTCAGAACGTGAAGCAGACAGGCAACTCACGCTCGACTGAAAAGCGAAAAGGACATGAATGAATCACATGGGAGTGTCAATGACAAACGGATTGAGCACACAACAGAAACCATGAATATCCATCTCCGGAATCGGATTCCCGTACGTTCGAGGATAGATGTCGAGAATGTTGCAGATGAATGCATTCGTAAGTCTGTAGAATCATGTTCACTGCTGACTAGACGTATCGATAGTTCCCATAAAAACAGCACTATACCAAGAACCTAACTAGAGAGGATAGTTGGTTAAACGCCATGGTTGTGCTTCCGTCAGATATTAAACGCAACTTGGAGTAGGGTTTGTTCGCATCCACATTCGTTGGGTTTGACCAGACGGCCATTGTCAGTGTAGAGCAACCGGGAAAAAGACTTGAAAAAATCTCCTGCACTTACTTTTTTCACATCCAGCCCTAAAAAAATGAGTGGAGCTGAATTTCGGTGTGTTGATTAGGATATTTTATGATCTGAAGGGAGTTTATCGGAGCAATCATATATGAAACAAGCTCCCCTCGGCTACAAAGGTGAAAACAAAATCCAAAAGCACAGGTTGCGCGATGCGCGTCCTGGATCATTTTGCAGCCTCTTTACGAAGTGTATACTTTGGTGATGGTGATTAGTTTTTCAGCAAAACGGATGGAAAAAATGTTTAGAAATAAATACACGCTCACTTGACGCAAATATGCATACGTGTCTATCGGATAAACACACGAAAATTATCACATTTCATTAGCACGGCAATGATAAATTGATCAAAAGCTCGGGTTGTTAACACAGTTCAGGGTGGTGTGCACGGATCGACAAGGCCTCCATATATCCTAACATTTTGATATTCTCACTTGTATTTTTACACGACCATCTCCTAACAGAGAATAAGTCAACCCCATGGATATCGCGGATCATGGCCGACTATGTGCTGCGGTTGGATGTGAGCTCAGAGCGAATAGTGCCGCAATTTTTATTTGAGTGCGGCAGACAGTAGGTTGTACTTTGCCCAGGGCTCTCCATTTCTTTCTCGACGATTCTTAGTCACGTTTTCGGTTGACCTCCCAGAAGCCAGCACAAGGGACAGTGTTGGCCTGGACAGTTCTGTGTCGGGTAGCCGGAGTGTGTGACCGAATCACTGCAGGTGGCAGCTTTGAAGGTCGGATAGTTGGTCAGTGAAGCAAAGTCGTCTCTTTGTTTCGCCGTTTGACAGCTTTTCATGCCAGTTTGCAAAGAGAATTCGGCGCAGACACCAGTATTCGAACACCTCCAGCCTCCTGGCGTCCTCAGCTAGGAATGACCAAGTTTCACGCCCATATGTGAACACCGGTCGGATAGAGGCTCAGAAGATGCGAATCTTAGTTTGAAGGCTAATTTTATTCCGTAAAAATACCACACTCTGGAGAGGCAAAAATGCTCTGCGTACATTTTCAGTCTTTGACAGTACTTCGTCCTTCGCCTGACCATTCGGAAGCAGAGTTTACCCCGGATATCTGAAAGATGGTACACACTCGATTGCCTGAACATTGACGAACAACCGCTGAGCTGACGGCCCACGGCAAGTCGAAAAAGGTTTTGTTTTCGCTGAAATGACTTCAAAACTGAGTCTTCGAGAAGTAATCGAGATGGTCCAGGATATGCTGACATGTGGCGGGAGAATCTCTCACCACCACAACATCGTTCGCATATTCCAGATCCATGATATAGACTGCTGGACTCAACTGGATACCTGAATAATCAACTAGGGCTTGTTCATTGTCCAGTCGACTGAATAGTTGAACAACACTGGTGAGAGAGAGCATCCTTGTCTAACTCCAGAATTAATCGTAAAAGCAGAATATAGTTCGCCATAATTTCGAACACGTGCGCTAATGGGACATGGTAAGCCATAAGGACGCTTGAGAGTTTGACAAGAATACCGTCGGATTCTATCCAACCCCATAGGCATTCACGATTAACCGAGTCAGACACATTCCGGAAATCAATGAAGCTGGTTAATGTCGGTTGCTGGAACCTGTAGCGGAGTTCCAGTACTCGGGGCAATGTGAAGATTTGATCCACCCAACCTCTGCTATGACGGAAACCCCCTTGGTTCGGGCAAGTGCGGGAGACCCTCGCAACTGAGAAGCGATTAAGTAACAGTACGCAGAAAATCTTTGTCGCGACGTCCATCACAGTGATTCCTCGGCAGCTCTTAAACACTGTCTTATCTCCTTTCTTAGGAACGGATAAGGGAATAGACGCAACCCAGGCCATTGGAAATGTGTCTTCCTCCTAAATAGATCTAAATGGTACATGTAGCCTGTTTACAAATAATAACAAACAGGCCTTATTCACTTCTGGTGGCCTACTATCCTCTTTTACAGCTTTTCTGTTTCTCAGCCAGTTGACTACCCTGGCGATTTCCATCATACGTGGTGGCTCGCAGCTGACGTCACACACCCGGAGAGGGTGGAAGTTCCGCGATGTGATCGGGAGGTCGGTTAAGAAACCCGTCAAAATGCTCTACCGAAAGTTAGTCTTTTTTCATCTGTCAGGGGATAATCTGGCCTGCTGCACAACGTAGAACGGATTAGGAGGCGGATCACCGGTTTGAACCGTTGCGAGTGGGTCGGAATAATTTGACGAAGTCAGCAGTACCGGAAGCGGTCTTCTTCTCTCTGCCACTTTTATCCAGTACCTCTTACGATTGGCTGTAGCCGAGCGCGAGGCCTCTCGCTGTAGTCTTCGGTGTTCAGTGCTTCCCACTACTCGGGCTTCATGGGTCTTTGCTGGTAGTTCGTAGTGATCCGACTGTCTCCACACGCGGTCCAGTGTGCTACAGCTTCAGTTCCAGTATCCAACTAATCAGATGAAGCCGGACCGTAACTGTTAGATCGTGTAGACACAGCGAAGTCACCTTGTGGTTGGTCAGCACGGTTTCTGCCCGTAAGTCCACACCTATTTTGTTCAGCCACATTTGTCGGTGCATAGATAGTAACCACCGACAAGTTCTGGGGAAAGCCCTTCAAGCTTGCCAGGGCCAACCTCGAGGGAATTGGTTCCCAAGACATCAGGGCTCTGTTGGTCCTTTTGTTCAGAACGACACCATTGTGCCCGTAGTTGGCCTTGGGACCACAGTGATAGAGCCAGTAAATTGTATCCACTCCCGGAACTTTAACACACGGAGTACCTGAGCAGAATAGTCACACTTTCGAAAGGCCAGCATTGTCTACGTGGTAGTCATGCCGTACTCGCACTGCAGTACTTTGGCTAACTACACTTAATAGCGCCCTCACATTCCAACAGGCTACGTGTCTCTTTCCTACAGTAGAGAGTTCCAGCCCATTGTTTTGTCATCTCGAGCGCTGTTACTCGAGGCGCGTCGCTTACCGGGGACGCTACAGCATGAAAAGTGGCCGTGAATTCCGAATAAACCTTAGAGCCTCTTGAGGATAGTGATGCGAAGCGGTGCCATCAGCACCTTTTGGTCCTCTTTATTCGAGAGAGCACCTCTAGCCTTTGCACACCCAAATGCAGTCGGCAAAGCAGCAGGGACAACGGGATTATTTGGTGGCGGGCCGCATGCATCACGTTACATTACAGTGAACAGACTTATGCGGTACTTTAGAAGAGAAAACACCAGCCAAGCAAAGGCCCACCGCGTCCTGAGGCAATGCCGCTGCCATTCAGCAAGCCCAAGCCAGTTGTGTTCACGACTAACCACCGGTTTGATGGTCGTGCCCCTATCTGTGGTACGGGAACGTGCAAGGTAGCATGCAGTTCTGCTCGAGGCCAGCACAATCGCGACCGGTATCCATGGTCGAGTGGAGCAAGTTGAAAGCCTGACTTGCAATGAAGCAATGCTTACAAAGATCTTGAGCAACTGTTAATCCCATTGAACTTTGCTCGGTTGATGATGCATCGTAATGAATAAGCTGTTTATAGTCTTCTGAAGCCAAACTGGAATACGTTCAACCATTCTACGGTGTAATTGCCTCTTCGTTCTGCCAACGTAGGTGGCTGAGCATTCACATTTGAATTGGTATATGCAGTTATATTTGGCATGGATAGACTATGGCTCTTTCGTCGACGGTATAGTTAGCCGGTTAGTCGTGTTTTGACTTCTGTTTTCACATACAAATATATACTGATAGGTTTATTGAAGACCTACTGTAATTTCAATGATCGATCTGTTAGGCTAAAAATTTCAAGAGAAAGTGTCACATGCTCCAGTTTTTCGCCAATCTAGTAGATAATTATCGGTGATCAGTACGCATAAAATGCGGGCCATTTTGTGCAGAGCACAGTGGATTTCCAGAGAGCTGGCTTTGTTAGCTCTCAAGAGCAATGGGTAGAAAATAAGCAAGAATGTACGGACGGAAGTATATTAGCAAAAGCGTACGGCAAACAAGTACACGTATGTAAGCAAAAACGCGTGCAAGTAAGTAAGTACGCCACTCGGAGTCACATGCTAGTGAAAGGTCAAGCGTACACTAGGCCGTAAGACACGTGGCTATTTCCGATTGGTCAACACAGTCCGAGAAGGAACATGACGCGTCAGCCACGTAAACGGGTGTACGGACATGTGTCCGCGTGTGTGTAGGATGTGGATCAATGGTCCCCAGCGCCTGTGTGTGTGTGCAAGACTGTCTGAAAGCGCACGTGACTGCTTGAACCGAACACAACAAAAGCTAATCTATAAGCAGGTACAGACCAATTAATTCTGCCTCATCAGCTAATGCAACCACGCCAAAGTGCGTTACTTAACTCAGTTACGACTCTCTTGATCTCCCCACATCCCGATAACAATCGTTTTTTACAGTCTGTTATTCCTCAAACGACACTGCGAAAGAAATGTACGACATGTGGGGGCATATTACATGAAGTGAACTCGATTGAACCACTGGCCAACTTCCATAATCACTGTTTTCAGTGCAGTCGATGCATGAAACAACTGTCGTAAGTTTCCAACTATAATCCAAATTTGTATAACCTTTCTAAATTGAACTAAATATCTTGATGTCATACTGTGTTTAAATAATTAAAGAGGAAAGGAAAATCTATCCTCAAATGCAACTGCAACTGATTTTCTATTTCAAGAAACGGTTTCCCACTATGAACAGTGACTTATCATCTATGCTGGATAAATGTCGATTGCTGGTACTGATGTTTTCCGTAGCTTCAATTAACTTGGAGCTAATTTTAAGACAGTATTGAGTTAACTTATTTGTGATTGACCTCGATATTTTCGCCAGATTGTGTTGCGTTGAGTTAGTAAATGGTAGGATGGGTCTTAAAGGCACACCGGGTTTGTGTAGGTAGACCGTACAGCTGAGGTAGCTGGCTCTCACGAGGTTTAAGTTGTTTCACGATGAATTCACCAACGAACCCACCCTCGAGTATCAGTTGTGCATCTTGTGAGATGATTCCTTCTAGGCCCGCCTACTTTGTCTTCTTTATTGCATACTTGAAATTTGGTTGCCTGAAGGCATCGGCTGAGGCGTCGATAGATGTCCTAGTTCCGTCAGCAAACAGTGCTTCCTTGTTTGCCCAAAATCGATGGCCCAGTCACGTCGGCACAACACTGTACAAAATCATCCAGTCAGCTGTCAGCATTCGCCGTCAACCAGTCAGCGATCAAGCATTGTTTTAACTGAAAGCAACGTAATCAACTAATCACCAGCCAATATTTGTTTTAACCGAACGAAAAGAAATCAACCAATGAACTGCCAGCAGCTGCTTTAACCAACCTGGGCCAAATCGGCCAATCGGGTACTTAACCGGCGAAGCCAGTCAGAAGACTCATTTATGGAAAGCGTTCTAGATCAATGTGCTTGGTGACGTGGTTTTGACTGCGGTCACCTGCTATCTTTTACAAACTTATTTTGTATCATAAAAAGAGATGCTTCGAAGACAGAATAGTCTTCTCACTAGAATAAGTGGGACAGCTCCGAACAGGTTGCATCTGTCAGAATAGTCTCAGCTTTCCTAAGGTAATCTGCCCCAATCCTGGTGACAACCCCAGATCAATAACCTGGTTGTCTTATGACGATATTGTTGTTGTATGTTAATTCTTGCAACGCCTTCAGATGATTTACATTCAAAAGGCTCCTCTGTCGAGATGGATTGCATCTTTATTTCACTTTCGAAATCACCAAGCCTTGCCTCCGTCGAGTTCGGCCTCTGCGGCTACAGCCGGTCGATGAAATATTCGAAAAGAGCTTGTTATTCCACGATGCTTCGGAAACTACATTAGGAAGATGTGATAGATGGGACCACGTAAGAGGGTATAAGAACCATGGGATCAGTAATCCCAAGACTATATGGCCTACCGAAAACACATAAAACAGGCATTCTCATGAGGCCTATACTTGACATGTCAGCCCACCGAACCATGACATAGCACGATGGCTTACAGAACTTTGGTAAATGATAAGGACAAAACAGCCATCATATAGTTTACGACACACCTTCCAGTTCGTCGACGTGATCAGAAATGTAAAAGCTAAGTCACAGAAAATGGTTTCTCTCAAAGTACCTTCGTTGTTCACAAGTGTATCTCTGGCCGAAACTATAGAATTTGTGAATACCTGTCCGCAAAAGACTCTTAAATAGGCATACCAGTCGATGGGTACAAGGAACTCCTACAATTGTGTACCACAAATGTACAAATCCAGTTCGAAGGAATCTTCCACAGACAGAAAAACGGTTTAGCAATGGGATCCCCACTTTGTACTCTGCTTGCGCATATATTAATGTCTAAGATAGAAATCTCATACTCAGTCGCGTTACCCTCGATTCACCCATTTATGAAAGGTACGTAGAAGACGTCTTCTGTCTAATTCCCTTCAACTACAAAGCCCAAGAACTATAACAGAAGTTTAACGAAGTCCATCAGAAGATAAGATTTACGCTAGAATTGGAAACGGACGGTGCACTTCCATTTTTCTCGGCCGGGATCATAATTGACTTATTCATTATGTCTGGATTCCTTTTCAAAGTATAGCACTTGTTCGTTTTATGAGCTTACAACAAAACCCAAAAATTTCCGGATTAGCAACTACAGAATCATTACACCATGACTTCGCCATCCAAAATGTTTACGTGTAGGAAGTGGATTTACTAGGATATACTATGTTGCGGTATTGGTCACAGGGGATTCGTACATTGAAAGTGTTCTCTAATAATTATGGTTATTGCTTAAAAATATTCCTTAATTTGTTTAATCCATTCCTCAAATCTTGTCTTACTGACCGACGCCACCCGCGGTTGTTCTAGGCCTTTGAATTTCAAAATGGTTGGTGGCATGCCGTATTGTGAACCCATCTGTCAAAATGTTCGTGTACAAAAAATCGGTAAGTTTTCCTAGTTATGAAGAAATCCAGTTGAAACCGACTTCTGCTCTTGCCACATTCATCAACCTCCAAGTAACATGTCGTTTGATTAACAACTACTACTATTACCACGTGGAATGAGTTGCCGTAGTGACTGGAGTGAACTCCCGAGTTTTTAAGAACGTTGCTGTCTGCTGGCGGTGAAGATTTTTCGACCTGAAAGCCAGCTTCAGTGATCACGACCGAGTTAAAGTCGTTACCATGAGACATGAATAATATTGCCGTTAGTAACAGTAATAATATTCACCGTAACTCTGGTCTTGTATCAACTTGAATTTGTCACCCTAAGGCTACCGAGTTTCACATTGTTTCTAGTATCTGGATACTGCTGATTCGAAGACTAATTCGTATAACGACTGACGGTGGATACACCTGGACACAAACAATGTGTTGTAGACTGGTAATTTAGTTGAAATGATTCATCGTGCACTTTTTTGGGAAGCCGTAGTAGCACGCTGGGCAGCTGCCGCTCCGTCCACGTCGGGATTCAGCAGCGCTGCGACGATCTGTGAACCGTCATGTTAAAAAACAATTTTATTTTTCAGCTACTCACATTATTGAGGTAGTAAAATCTGCTGACAATATCATCGCTTCATTTAGGCCTCCTCGGGAATGTTCGGCACAGGTGTCGATCCCTTTGCAACTGAAGGAATATTACCTCTCAGATTCACAGACAAAAGGGGACCACTGTATAACGCAGTGTATCATCTAACTCACCATTCGTTGTGAATGTTCGACTCACCACTAAAAACCGTGGAGGCACTGAACAGATGTTTCATCCTTATTAGTAACCATCGGTATCGTCCCTCCATCGAGCCTCTATTGGGACCGGATACCCAGGGTGAACCATGCTATCCCGGGGCCGATCTCAATGGTTTATTGAACTTAAGTATCATAAGATGTAGTTCTCATCAACCACTGGCTTTGATTTTTGGCGGAGTATTTCCCATGATGAATGACAACGGAAGAATTCCGTTAAACAGCCTACGAAGCTTGCCTACTATAACTTAGTATTGATGCAAAATTAACTGTTGATAACCTGTGGATGAGTAGTCAGGAGTGATTCCAAATCTTGCACCTCCGGGTTTGATTTCCAGTTGGGTAAAGCAGTGTTGGGGACGTTTCTTAAGAAACAAATGAATCAGCGGCTCTACTGTGTGCTTCCTAGGAATTTATTCACACTGGCTAAATGAGATTTGATAGTGCACAATGAATTTGCTCACAAAATTCACGTGTTTTGCTTTTCCGACAAGATATATCATCATAATTAGAATGTAAAATAGTATGAAAATATAACTTCCCCGACACAAATTTGAAAACAGAGGTCAATAGCATTAGATTTCACGATGTATTCCGGACCATTTCACTGCTTCTTCACTAGCACATACTACAGTCAAGGTGATCATTTATAAGTGAGAAATTGAACGTTCACATGAGACTAGAGACAAAACCACACACACACACACACACACACACACACACACACACACACACACACACACACAAAGAATGACAGCCAATAAAAACTCATTACGAATTTGACGCTAACTTAATTATCCATTCTCGCTGTTTGGACAGTTGGGGTTGTTGATGGTTAATTGTTTGTGCCTCCGTGTACTTCAGTAATCGTTGATTATTTGTGACATAAGTGACGGTGAATGCCCTACTCAGACTAAGGCAGAGATTTTTCTCCTACACGTGTTGCGTAAAGGATGACTTCAGTGTTCCGTGTGCGCACGAAGGCTTCACCGATTGCGTCTGCCCTCTCATTGTTCTTTGTGGCCATTGTTTGTCGATCTGTTGCCGGCTGCTTGATCTTCCCGGTTTCGGGATAACCATTGGATTTTGTTGCACATGGAGGAATTACCTTCATAACGGTCGTACGCGTACGAGGTGTTTGTGCTTCTCTGCTGAGGGACATCCTTTTTCTCAGACACAGCCATAGAAAGGTGACCAGTAGAGGAGTTTATAAATACTTTTGTCCTCTTCTTTCACAGTTCAAGACTCCAAACAAAAATCCGTGAAACCCAACCTATTGCAATTCATTCCCACCAAAGTGAACGTGAGGAAGGTGAGTTTATTAAAGCAGAGCTTCTGTTTTATACGTTGAACCACACTTTCAACAATGGTTACTGGGTAATTTTATTCCGATCACCCAGACCACTAATATCGAGAGGGCAATGCAATAATATTACTTCTTATTTTATTTTACTGCAATCATAAGTGTTGAATTGCAATGCAATTTTTCTTATAATTCAATCGTACAAAAAGATTCAAAACGGATAGGTCAGTTTGCAACAGGTAATTCGCTCAAGCACGTTTCACACACTTTTTAGTGGTGCCACCATAGCGGATGGAATTTATCGGCGACGTGAATGACCGGTGATGGTCATTAGATCATCATGGTGGAATTAAGACCTTTCTGTCCTGGGTCTAAATCCTGTCATCGTCACCATCGGTCCTTTTTCCAGTTGACGGCCCCTAACTGGCCGAGATGTTGCACCGTTATTGTATGATAAGAAGGAAGTCCATAAAGAAAGACGAAAGAAGACAAAACAGTGAGCAACATGAGAATTCACGGCCACACAAGGACAGCTTCGTTGGCAATGGAGTGTTACACAGACCCACGTGTACATACGTGCACGTGATAACACGCAAAATCTCTGTCCAGCACTACATTCAGTCATTTTTCTTCTCAGTGATCTTTCATACCCCCAATATTGCCATCTTCGTGGGCCTAGCTTCCACTAGGTTTAAGAGAGTCTGAAAGAGTGACAAGAAAGACCGTTATTAGAATGCGATTAGCGTGAATTCCCCTGTGCAGTTTCACTTATATTGCAGAACCCAATAATTGGCCTTATAATTACAGGGACCTGGAAACAACATGACGATTTGGCATCCGTGCGCGGTGTGCGATGAAGAATGTGATCAGTCTGAGATGATTCCCAGGGACGGATATTTTTACCACGACAGGTGTATGAAGTGCGAAGTGTGCGATTCTCCAGTAGGGTGAGTAAGAGCATTTTAGTTACAGCCTATCAGGTTTGTGAAATTGCTGTCTACGGAGTACTATTTGTGAATGCCAATGAGTGACAATGCATTTCAGTTGGGCACATTTTCATAAATTTTAAATCTGTCCGAAGGTTGAAAGTTTTCGGTCTCGGTGGAATTCGTAGCACTTCACAAATCTGGTGGAAACATCGTACAAGCAATGCTGAGGATCGGCGGACGGTCTTAGGTTGGCGGATCAAATCGGTAGATGGAACAGTAAAGGTTACTAGGCTAAAAAGGTTGGGACATGTGTTGCTCATGTCCCCTGACAGGATTCCTCAGCGCACCATGTTCGCTTTGGCAGATCCGGCTTGAAGATGAGTAGATGTGGCCGGTTCTTGACACGGAAGAATGGTATAAAAGGCCTAACTTGAGGACGTGCCCATGTAGGGCGTGTCAGACTTGATGGGTGGGGTCCAAGAGACCGTCCCATTCAGTGGTTATATGCGTTAAAGAAAATGACAAAATGTTGCAATCAGAGTCACTCTTGTATTCAAAATCCTCCGCTATCGATTTGATAACAATATTTGTGGTTCTTCTATTATTCCGGTCCTTTCTCATTGTTTCCGATTGGGGCTGTTTCCGGGAAATAGTGGCTAAAGCCCCCGCACCCAGTGTATATTTGTTGGTTGTTTGAACGGAACAGAACGGGTAGGATTTCAGCCGATGAATGTGAACGGTCTAATTTTTGATATGGTAATGGATTGGTCATTCGGGGTAATTTAAAACCCGGTGGTTCCGGGCTTGAATCCTGCTACTTCCTCATTAAGTAGCCACTAACTGATAGCGACCCCCTTTCTAGAATGTTGTAAAATAGAGGAATATTAGGTACGAAGTTGAGTGAAACGGTAATGATTAAAAAATCACTTTGAATGTTTTTACGAACGGGAGTGTACCTTTTGAGATCCGAGTGCGAAAGGTCCGAGGGCAACGATGTGACCTTGTGGGTCGCGACTGGTAGGGCACAAGGATACATCTATCAGCCGTGTTAATAAGTACAAAAGGTGCAATAAACATTTCTTCTAAGTTTCCCTCTGAAAGATGCCTACTTTGGTAGGATTTTGGTTACGAAGCCAGTGCTCAGCTCAGGAGTTAAAATGCCGTTGGTGAAACTTGTGTGTGTGCGTGTGTGTGTGTGTCTGTTTGATAGCATTATCTTGGAGTGGGCCAGCTATGATGTTCCTCGTTGTAAATCAGCACACGGTACTCCCTCCCCCTTGTCCGCCAAAGGAGTCAAACATTTTGCATGTCTAAATGATGTGACTGTCCCTGGGGCGGACTTCCTCGCGGTGACGTATTTGTTGAGGTCGGGAAATAAATAAAACCGGCTGGTTCGGTACATTGAAGAAGATATATATGTAGGATTATTAGGCTGACCAACAGAGTTACCCCAAGAAATACGTGCTCGTCTTCGTGGATGAGATCCACAAAATGATCCACAAAGTACATCAGGATCTTGGGAAACTTGCTCAGATAAAATACAAAATAATTACGTTTGCATGATATGAATAGCGCAGCTCATTACTTGTGTATTTTGCACTCTTTGTTGAATCGATTCCCAAGCAAGGTTTCTAGCAAGAGATAAAAGCCATCACACTTGGTTGCTCACGCCGAAAGGGAGTGAAGTGTGTTTTGCTGCTGTGTGTGTTGCAGATAGGACTAGGTCTCGGGACGGGGTCGAACTTAAAAGCACAGACAAGGAAAAAAACACCCAAATGACCCTCAAAAAACTTTCAAAAAGGGTGCATTGTGATAGTGTATATGGAAACCTGAAGTAGGTTTACGGCAAGCAAATGCACGACTGGAGGCTTCTGCCAATATGAACGTACACTGAGTTTCGGACGAGTCAAGGTTATGTCCCCAAATACGAAACTTATCTTTGAATGAATTGACTGGAACAGTAAAAAAAAAATACATATATGGTTTTTCCTCTTCTCTTTTGTGGGTTGCTCAATAAAGTCCTATTTATTCTTTCGGCACTGTCAAACAGTTTGACTAAAGCGCGAGTCCTCATAAAGTCCAATCTTCGATAAAAAGACAGAAGTCTGGAGTTTGGTTTTCATGGGTTTCGGTCGGTATTGTTCGCTGATTTGACTAAATATCGATATGAACCAATAATAAGCTTATGGTTACTTTTAACAGAAAAGAATCGTGATTGTGTTTTAAGCATAAATGTGAAAGATCGTTGCTTTTGCCACCTAAAAACTATTGCAGAGAGATAAAAAGATAATTCTGATTTGAATTGCGTCAAATGTAACAGCAGCTAAAACTGGTACTTTTGCCTTTTCGAACATGTAGCATCAACGAGGATACATGGGTCGCTGGTCGTCCATTTTGCAAAAAACATCATGAATCTATCCAAAAATGTAAGTGAAAACCCCCTACTTCGCTCAGGTCACGTGGGTTCAGTTTTCATAATTTCAGCTGGTAGTGCTATTCTGCTGACCGATGCTGATAATATATGGATTTATTTTTTTAATATTTATCATCAGTCGAACAAAGTGTAGAAGGATTTAGCAATATTCGCACATATGACGCAATAATAAAGAGGGGGCGGATAAAAAAATCTAATTTCAATTCTGTTGCACTGGATTTTTCAAAGGAGATAAACCAAGACGATTGCTAGTTTTGTTTGTTTATACTACCAATACAGTTGTTATACCTTGGTGAGATAATTTTGCAAGCTAAAGTAGGTGATGGCAAATGCCCCGTTCGTAGAGAGAATTTTGTATTTAAACCGTTCTGGCTGGTTTGAATATCTACTCACATGTCGACGCACACAAAGTTTGGTAACATTCGCCAGTAAAACACAGTGAGCAGTGACGTGGATAGCCAAGCTACTCAACTTGAATACCTGATAGAATTTGGGTACAGTTTTTCACCAGTTTCGCGAAAATGTGGATTGAAGAAGTAATCCGTAGTCCCACCCACACATAACCCAGCTGGCCTATCTCAAACAGCTGGAAAAAGACGGATTGATGGAGTTAAGTTGGGTATTGTACAGAAGAGCCCGCCACGAAAAACCTAAGGGTTATCAAATGTGCCACCGAGATCGATTTCTGGACTTGATGTGTTATCGAAAATTGGCCTGTCCAATGTTTTTTGGGGATCGGGTGTGTGCCGGGGGAGATTAAGCGCCTGTACGAATGGTTTTGAAGGCACAATTATTAGTTATGAAGATGTACACCGGCCACTTCTGCTGAGGCCAAGACATGACTCTCAGATAATCTTGACATTTGACGATCGAGATGGGGCAAAATAGTTCAGCCACATTCACTGACTAGTTACGCCGAACAGAGTGTGAAAACACAACCCTCTATATTGCCCTATGTTTTCAAGTGGCCAGCCAAGTCATATGAATTTCAAAGATACAGTCAGCGGACCAGTTCCCAGTAGTCTCACTATCTTACACAGTTCCGAGTAACAGATAAATGAGTACTTTTATCCCACTAGGGGCCGGTTTTTCGTTATTTTCGAATATTGGTACTGTTTGCAGTTAAGAATAATGGTTAGTACGGGTTAATTTTCGCTGAGCTCGATGTTTCATCATCAACGGGGATGATATCAGTGCAAAAATGGCAGTCCTTGAATTCGTCTGTATTCATAATAATTTTGTCCTTAGCTTCAACCCTAACCTCTCCCATGACCTGGTGTAATATGCAAGATCACCGTACTTCCGAGGGGGTTAACTGTATTCGATCTGTAAAATACAAATGAGAGAAGACTCCATGAGCTCAAGACGCAGTAAGTGCATCAACAGGATCCTACATTTACACTAATCAAACACCAATAAGGCTACCCGCTGCCTGCTCACTACACTCGGATTTCGACGTCCAAGGACATCATAGAGGTCAAAGTCAAATCTGGGAGCAAGGTCCCTATAAATACCGACGAGGACAAGGATGATCACCTGCGCACCGACCACGCCACATTGACTGGTGATGAAACGGCTGAGACATAAACACTAAGCTGACACGATCAGTGGCCGATACAAATTGTGACACGCTGACGTGATTAGGATTGGCTGACAGTGTGCTTCCTCAGAAATATGTGTTTTCTCAGTGATGCGATAGGACCTGCCGTCACTTTTGAGAGAACTTGAGTACTTTATTATGATTACAAAACTCAAGTTTTAATTTCGACAAATAGCAAATCAAAGGAGATACTCCCAGTTAGATTTATTGTTTACAAACATCTACCAATTTTGCATCCAAGCAAGTGAAATTTATTGCTGAAAGAATGAATATCAGACTTGAATTCTGGTCACAAAACAACCTAATAAGCAATTCTAAACTCCGTGTATTCTAATCTGCACAGAAGCTAACATATCGTATTTTGAGAAATAATGTTTTCCCGGATATAAAATTGAACAGGAAGTTAGATGCATTAGGTTGCACGATGTATTCCATAGAAATTTGCAGCATCTTTAATGGTTAAGCCCGCAGTAAAGGTGATCAATTCCAGATGGTAAATGGACCGCTGCCTTAAGACTAAAAGTAAGCACACAGGGCATGAGTCATTGAACAAGTATTGGCAATTACAAATGCATTATCGAGATCAGACTAACGTAACCGTTGGCACGTTTAATGGTGGTAATCGCTAAATGTTAGTATCTCTATGGATCTTCTTTTGTTTTCTACAGACACAAAGCCAATTCCCGTAAAAACCACAATGAACGGAAATTCTGTCACCACTGAGAAAACTATCTCGATCCGTTTGGCCGATCGGAACAAAAGATACGTAAGTTTTGGATGGGTCTTGAAGTTTCAGTTTTGCATATAAGGACGTTAATACATGAATGATCAATTAATTCAAAAGCATGATTATTTTTTCTGATCAGCAATCTCCAGTGCCGGTAAAAAGACAAGTTAAAGAACAAAACTCATTATCTTTGAACAATCTCGATGAAATACAAACAACTCGTAAGTTCCTCTTCCTCCATTTGATGTTACAAACAAGGAGCAAAGTTCCTAAGAAAATAACATGTCCCACATGTCTAACAGTCTGCAGCTTGAGGGCCTCTTCGAGGGTATCGAAGGTTCTTGAAATGGTTTTAAACAGCCAGGCTGAACGAGAATGATTTTTTTGCAAGTGACCTCAAAGTCATTCAGAAAAGTCAGCTGAAGAGATCAGTTTTTATTTTGGAAAACTCTCAGTCGAAGAGTCGTGATTTCGGGCCTCCGCATGTTTTGAAATACGGTATGCCCGAGTCGATAAACTTCGAACTGCTCAGACTGTTAGATATCCATGTGATTCAAACACAGTTATGAACTCAATCCACCGGCAGTTGTTTGGTTATTCAAGGGATTTCAAAGACAGACGACAAACTTTGTGATTACGAAATACCTTTAAAGATAATGACCATATACTCTAGTTTCTATGCAGTAATATATATCTATAGATATGGGGCTATTCGGTATTATATTGTTATATTGACAGAGAGTGCGTCATCTTTTAATTCCAGAAAACCACAATCGGAATAGTTTTGTCTCAACTGAACGCACTATGAACAATCACACTGAGTCCGGTCAGTTAGTTCATCCATCTTGTTTTACTCATATGCAATTCATTCAATTAACTACTCGCATACAACCAAATTATGTCTTTACTCCTTGCTTACTCATCCTACCCGGAGAATCCTAACTTGAAAATAGTCTTCTTGTTGCCTCTTCAAGGAGTAATCCGAATTGATCACGCGCGTCGAGGAATTGTTGCTATCCTAGGTTGCTGCCTGAACGACAAAAGGTTAGATGTGCTCGTGGAAGAGTGTGATTGGTTGGATTTTAGTATTGTGTAATATGTGTCTCTTCTGTTTTCTTGAATGGTCTGGCATTCAGCTCAGCAACAGAGGCAGCACAACGCGACGCATCTTCTGACTGTTTAGATTCCACTAAATAACCAAAGTACAATTCATGAACTATCACTGATCGCAAGTCTAATTATGATCCCGTGAGGATCGGCTCCTCCCTCGGGGATCATCCTTCCGTTTTGTACGCCCAGAGAGCCTAGGCAAAAAGAGGACTCCTGAAAATCTATGCGCACGCGTTACCTCCATTATCAATGTTTTATACGCTAGTAAAGCTTGTTGTACTCCGCTATTTTAAAACTCCTACTTTTAGAATTTCCACCTGGCTCACGGGGGAGTAAATATCTCGAAATTTCTTCAGCCACACACACACACACACACACACACACACACACACACACACTGTCTGCCGTTTTCGTCTTTCGTCTTCTTATAGCTTCAGCGTCCAAAGTGAAAATGTGAAATCTGAGAAAACACTGTTTCAGTCGACTTGTTAAATGTATCCTCATGTCAGATTTACTCTATGATAATGCTTTTGTCCTTCTAGTTATGTTAAAAATTTACAAGTCACTTTCCACTCAGCAATCGACTCCTACGGAATAGACGGTTTGTAGAAAGAACCCAGGGGAAATGAGCACGTTACATTATCACTATTCAGAAGCAGTTTTGGGTCGATTTATGTGATGCTTCGTCTAGCTGGAAGATATTAACCAGCCAAAAAACGCTATCAGTCAAAACAACAAAACCAAAAACAACTGTGACGAGTTTCGTATTCTTCGTGAGTTTGTAGATCGGAGAAAACGGACAGGATCGAGAAAAACCTCAACCTTTGCTGATTGATTTAAACCGCATTCGGCCAACGATCCACGCAGTCGGGGCTCACACAACACAGAAATCCGTGGAATTATACAGGCTTTCGTGATAGATTGTCCTTCACGGGCATGGTTTATCCTCTACCATATTTCTAATGGCTTATAGCGGTTTTGTAAATAAAGTTCGTGTGATGAACGATAGTCCAAACAAGCTGAAATTTGTCCGCTATTCCCTGAAAGTTTGACAATCGCCAAGGTTTCCGACCAACTTTCCGGTGTGCCTAAGCCTTCACGCTAAAGGTATGTAGAGGTGTTGCCGATCCGTACGCACCACCCTGGACTGGCGCACTCACTGAGTGTTGTCACGCCGGCGGTCTACTCCGTGATTTCTACACATCGCATGTACAGCTGACCTCTTCTCGTAACTCTGATCGCTCCAGACAACAAACGAAAATCAGAAAACGACAGAACAACGCGCCAAATGACCATTTCTTTGCGTGAATAAACAGCATGTTATTTTAAAGCTCAAATGTAACATTCTAGAGCTCGGGCGCCCAATAATGTTTTCGCCTTGGCTCGCCGACTGGTTCGAGCATACGTGTGCCTTTTGACTGGCTGCGTCACACTTCTGCGTTAATCGTCACCCCATCGAATTGAAGAAATTTGCTTGCTACGGCCGCTGTAAGCAGTAAGAAATACTTCTACTCAAATATCCTAGTGAATTTTCAAGTCAGTCAGATTTCATTGGTCATACGTACCAAGGAATTCTCATTCGACCAAAAAAGGCAGCTGTGCAAGCTGACAAGCTGCTCTTGATTGTATCCCTGCCGTGATGGTATCATTCTAGTCACCGTTCGGTGCCAAAATAAGTTCTCTGTTCACGAAAATGTCGGATTTACCGTTTGTTCTTCGTTCGCGCGTTCACGTTCATATCTGTTTGATTGGCATACAAGAACAGTGGCTAAACACACGTGCTACCGACTCACTCATGCTAATAGATGGCTTCATATTGAACCGGCAAGACAGGAAGTCCACGAACAAGAGGAGTGGAGGCGGGATGGTCACGTACGGCAACTCCACTTGGCGTGACGAATCTGGAGTCATTTATTCATACTCAACGAAAGGTGTTGATCATTTAGTCTTGCAGTGCCACCCTAAATTTGCTCGCTATAGAAGCACCATCATAAGAAACGTAAACGTAGCTCCGTTTTACACACAGAACACTATTTCATCCATCAATGACTCATATTTTACATTTTTTATTTATTGGTTTGGTTGACAGTTTGCACACCATAGTCGGCAATTTCAATTATACTTCAATCCAACCCCTCACTGCGTTTGATCCTACTTATCTCCGTGTTTCTTCAACCAGAGGCAACTCTGTTTTAGACAGAACTATCACCAGTCACCGTGAATTATTCCTCCCGCGCCCCCTTTTCAACCAGTGACCGTTGTCTGCTTTTGATATACTCCTGGTCTGCTTCACACTCTTTCAGACTAACTAGCCAAACCGAACTTCATCTCCTAAGCTTTTCACATGAGAACATTCTTCTACAGAAGTCCCTTTCCCACGCATATCCCGGGTTTTCCTTCAAATCATCAGGGCTTGGCAATGTCAAACTTTTCGAACAGAAAGCCAGTTTGATTTTCGACATATGCTGCCGCCTAAAAGCCCTTTTTCTCTGTAAAGGTCGTGAAACTTCCCCGGTGTTGAAGTCCTCAAGAAGATAGGAAGAATATTCCTACAAAGCTCGGGATAATTCGAAAAGAAGATAAAATTCTCTGATAATAAAGAAAGAAGTCAAAGGCATTGTCCCATGACATGCTGACTAACTCCTATGTAGCCACAACAATGACCGAAAATTGCAAGGCATTCGACTGCTATGTGGAAAAAAACAAAACACGCGAACTTTGCTGCGGACGTTGACAGTTTCAACAGTGCATTCATCCACAAACCAAAAGCCTTTCCAATTTCAATCATTCCAAAGGATGGCTTGCATATAACCCCATTTTCTCAAAGGGATTGTTCATGCTCCCTCGTACTCCTAAAATAACCTCAGCTTTTGGTCTTAATGGCCTTTCGGCATCACCTGTGAGATAAGGCTCCGTGGCTCTGACCGATGTATCTAGCTTCATGTCCCACAAATCTTTTTTCTCGTTTTCTATTCCTGGCTGCTGGCCGACACGTCACTATTGTTCCCATACACAAACCTTGTAATTCTCGTGTCATAGCTAAAAGCTTTCGTCCCATTGCTCTAAATTACAGAGCGTGCCATTCTTAGACATTCGGATTTTATAAACCCTCCCGATGACCCCTCACAGTTTGTCTATCAGTCGAACAGGTCCACTTTGGATGGTACCGCTTTCTTAGTCCACCATATCACCAAATCCTTGGATGGATCAGCGAAGTCCATGCGATGTGCTTTTCTAGACCACTGACCCGCCTTTGATTCTATTCCGCTTTGTTCATAATAGACAACTAAGGAATGTACGGAGGCTGCATGGAGATTTTTAAATATATACGCGCTTCACTTCGAAGTACGTAACTCAATTCGGGTCGTTTTTCTGCACAAACTTCACTTCATCGCACACGTTAATTATCATTTATATCATTTAAGCTCTCTTGGGTTTGTTCCTGTCAACACAGACCGATCACTGACAGTTGTACTTGTTTTGTGATTCCTTTGGACCAGTTATATTAGTAAAGCTAGTTAGTATTGCTCGAGTGAGTCGTTGCCACTGAATAAAAGGCAACTACTAGTTACTGGCGTTTGAAGCCATAAACCGGGTCAACCATCGAAACATATTCTAGAAACACTCCCGAAGACTTTTCCAGTTTGCTCATAAACCAAACAGGTCCATTGCGGATTCTTTTGCCTCCTTAGTCCACCGTATAACGAAGTCCACTGTATGGGTGCGACAGGCTTGTCGGAACTAATCACCCACCTTTGATTCTATTCCCCCGTCTCTCCTCCATCGTAAACTGCATGCTTTCGGCTGTTCCACACCTTCATCGTCATGAGTGTCCGATTATTTTACCAACAGAATTCAGTGAACACGACTGGGGTTTTAAAATATCCAACCGTTTGGTGAGCTATTCAGGAGTAATTCACGGAGTTGCACTTTACCCTATTCGTTTTCCACCTTCACTAGTAACCCTTCATCCAGTTCGCCGACACATTTATTTAAATATGCCCATGATGTGGATCTTTGTCAAACTGCTTCTGAAACATAGGATATCAGTAACTATTCCAGTAATCTGTCTCATATTTATGATTGCTCTGTTCGATCCGGTTCAACTTTAAATTTATCCAAATGCTTTGAAGGCATATTTACCCTTCCTCAATCGGCTCATCCTTGTGATTCGTCAATCATTTTCACAGAACAACTAACTAGAGTAGATTCTATCAAGTACTTAGGAAACGCTATCTACACAAATTTGAAATGGTCATTTCACATTTCAAAGTAGGTGGAGAAACTCAGCAGAATATATATTACCAAATCCGAAATATTACGCATTTACCTGCACAGTAGATTGCGATTTCTCTTTCGTTTATCCGTGTGTTTCCCCTGTTCTCCTCAACTGTTCCTCATTTATTTTCTCTGGTCTACTGTGGAAAGACCTTGAAATTTCTCGTTGAGGTCTATTACTCATCGATTGGGTATCTTTCATACTTTCAACGGAATTGTCTGCAAAGTTGTGCGAATTACATCTGGCCTCATGTGGAACGTTTGTCCATATGATCTTTGCAGACATCACCCACCTTTCATACAGTGATCCGAGTGTAACTCTCTCTCTCTCTCTCTCTCTCTCTCTCTCTCTCTCTCTCTCTCTCTCTCTCTCTCTCTCTCTCTCTCTCTCTCTCTCTCTCTCTCTGTCGGCTCTGGTCGCTTCTTTTTTCGTTCCTTTGCATTCTGTCTCACATTACGATCCACAAGATGTCTACTATTCGTTCTCGGGCTGATTCCTCAGAAATCGATTACGAGCATCGGTTGAATTTCTAAGCAACATCAAATTTGTAATCGTTCTTTCTTTCATCTCATCGATTCGGTGAGATACGAAGTGTAAATATTTTTCGACTGAAATGCAAGAGTCTGATCAAATACAAACACAATACAATACAAAACGTCGACCAATTTTGTTTATTGATCTTTGATGCAGATTTTGTCAAATTGATAAGGGCTATCCGATTGATTGATTGATCCCTGATTAATCGACTCAGACAGGCATGCTCGTATCTACTAGCAATTTGATTTGCGGTAAGTTTCTGCGAAGTTCTGACAACTTTGCAAGGAAATAACGAAGCCGACCCGGATACATCGAGAAATCTTTTGTCTGACTTATATTTTCAAATCTGCAATGAGAAAATTCATACCGTATCTATGTTAATACATGAGGGATAACCAGTACAAACGCGTATTATTTGCTTTATCTCTTTATTCAGGACTTACCTTGTTCACCAGGAACAGTTACACACCACCGATGAAACAACGAGTTGTGCGTTTCGAGTCCCGACACAACTCGATGAAGAATTTAGTGAGTTTCATATTTTGTGTTACCCATCTTACTGATGGAAAATTGTCTTCTTTGGTAAATTCTCAAGAGTATTGTAAAACCTCCAAAGAAAATGTCAGAAATTTTCTAATAAAAATAAGTATTCGTTGGAGTTTTTGATTCCATTCACTAGTCGTTAGTGCATATCCCGTGGCCTTCGTGGTCCCGTGACCTACCTGTACATGCTACACGTAGAAGGTAAACTCTCGTGAGATAGAAATCTAGAAAGGTAGGATGATTTTTCACTCGTAATGTCCGAAGCGTTCTAGCTCCCTCGGGCGGTAGAGCGCCGCAGTACTTGGGTATAGCCTGGGATTCCACACGTGTTCCAGAAACACACCGACGTCGACTGAGTTTAACGTCATTTGAAGGCCTTAGTTATGTCAACTTCTATTCTGGACAGGAAAAAGAGAATAGCTGGCAGGCCACGAATTCCTACGTTCAAATCGTAAGGTATAACTGTTTTCTCCCGTAATCCGTAGGCAAAACGTAAGCATGGCTGTACAGAGGAACGTGTATTGAACAAATGCTTAGGGCAAACGCAGGTGAAAGCATGTTAGCGGGGACGCAGGCAGGCAAGTAAGTAAGTACTCGGGTCAGAGTCTCACGCCAGTGAAAATGTAAGCCAAGCGTGTAATTGGATCAGACCACGCAAGGTCGTAAGACGCGTGAAAACATGGTGGGTCAGTGCAGCCCAGGATGGAGCGTGATTAGCGCAACCCGTGTATGTGTGTGAGTACTGTCCCATGTGTGTGGGACACGATCAAATAGTCCACAGTGTGTGCGTGCGAGGCTTTATGCCTGCGCACGCAACTGCTTGAACCAAACACAACAATAACCCTCCGTAAAATGGGAGTGTTCAAGAGTACGGATTCATCTAACGGTTTCTCTAAACATTCTCTGGCTAACCAGTCGAGAAAGTGTTATTAATGACGATTACTTGGGAATTTTTGCGTGCATTGTCAATGGCTACAAACGGTGGACAAAAACTAAGGCTGGAAACATTGGAAGGAGTCAGATCGCCGACTACTAAAGTTCATTCAGTTCGCATCGTACATTCGATAACTTTACAATTCGTTGTTCCGGTTTCGACTGCTACATTGTAGTGTGCGTCTGCCCCATATGGAACAAGTCAGAGTATAATCAAACGGTGTTAAAAGGAAGCGGGAAGTAGTTCCATTACAAACACGCAAACGTCCACACACTTGCGCGTTCTCTTTACAGTGCCTCAGAAACTTCATCAAGCAGGTATCATCTGTCCGCAGCTCAGAAGAGCAGGATACCTAGTTGCTCCATTTCGTAGACGGCTTCTAACCCTTTTAACCACCTCGTGCACTGATGGTTTTGCCATATCCTTCAACTGCGATCTTTCACGGAGAACAGTGCACAACAAGAAAGCCTAACCAGAATAGATTGAATATTCGCTCAAGAAACTAACCTACGCACTCTAAGCACCATGATCATGGTTGGCTACTCCATCATTTTGATTGCTGGGTTTTTCATTTCCACTATAGATCTTCCTATGTTCGGTACTCAAAAAAAAAAACAGCTTGAAATGAGTTAATAATGAAGGAAACAAACATTTCTTGTATATTTCTTGGAATTACAAAAAATAGACCAGTATATATTTGTCACATCAAGAAGTAGAACTTGGCAGCTTACCAATAAATAACTCAAAAAAGCATATCTCATACTTCCCCGTGACGATTACGTACACTTAATTGGGTGATCTTCTAGATATCGTTTATTCAGAGTAGAAACGTTAAGTTTACTCTCAGTTGCATCTCAATTTACCGGGATTCATCAACCATAGGTCTGACCGATAAGATGGTGCAAATCTGAAAGATTGAACACATTTGAAATGGGAGGCAAAGCACCGCGTTTGATCTCTTTTACTGAACAAACCACCGAAGACCCCTGAGATATGTAAAGGCACTGGGAATTAGACATCACCACCCAAAACTGTGCAGACATTGAGAATGGCTAGTTACGCCAGCCTTGCCTTGGTAATGTATTCCCAATTGCTAACACTTATCCACTGATTTATACTGTGTTTGTGCTTGCCCTTAGAAAGCATTCAGTTCGCCATTAGGAAACAGTCATCCTGGGTACAGTATGCCCTAGTAAAGAAGCTGAAAAATGCTCTGGAATACATCGTGCTAACTAACACTATTGACTTCTGCGTTCTGAGTCACGTTTGACGCAGTGCTACTGGCTGACAGACAAAAGTCATGCACTAACCCAGGTATTACTGATCAGATTTGTCGTAACGAATTCAATGATCGATCGCTCGACTGTCACTACTTGAGGACTCCGTATACAAACCCCATGGAAATCGCTCTCCGATCCCGAAGAAGCGTATCATCTTCATTCCGATCTTAGTACGACCTCAGCAATTTAATTACAAACGGACTAGACATTTTGTCTGATCTATTTTTTTATTTTTTCATCAACTGGGAAGCGAAGCCAGAACCGTCTATCCCCAAATAACGTTTGTCTTTAGACTCGCCATTTTAAGTTTATCACAAACACACAATTTGTCACGGAGTCATTCGGTCTAGATTAAAATTGAAATCGCACTACTGTTCTTGCACTTTGAATTCCAGTCCAAAATCGGCTCTGAACAACACTGTTTTGTCTGCGGTAAAGTTGTCTATCCGGCGTTCAAATTGGCGCACAAGAGTCGCATTTATCACGACACTTGTATTCGTTGCGAGAAGTGTGATCGACCGCTCACGTGAGTGTGTCCCAGCAAGGTGTTGGGAGAACAAGAATGTCAACGTACATAGCCAGGCATTTGATTCTCATGAAAATTGACTTGCTAATGAAATTCTGTACTATCAAGACATTTCTACTGTACCCCGACTTGGTTAAAAATGAGTAAGAGTCATTTGCTTTCCTCCGGTATGACAGCCCTTACAGATGTTAGCGCTTTTACTAAATGCTGTCCGACCGTTAGCCATTCCGTGGCTGTGCTTCAGTTTACAATAACATGTTGGAGCAGGGCCTAGAGAAACTAAAGACTAAATTTCAGGTGTATGGAAAGCTTTTCCGAATCTGTGTGAGTTTCATATATGAAGTCTGCGATGCAGTCAAACAGCAAGCGGCCAAATTGAGCAATCCGATCACCATGTGAGTCATTAGTCGTTTTCCAATCTTAGTATCGGATGAAGCCCTGTCTTCTGATAAATCCAGCTCCTAATTCACGTAAAATTCAGCCCTTCAGTTACTGTGAGCTACAGGGAAGAGACAAAAAGGAATGTCAAAAAGTGGGCAGAGAACCAGTTGACGAGGGAAGGCTTCGTATGATTGCCTAAAACCACTGTCCATTTGATTGAGTATGGATTCCACGATAGTTGTGTGAGGTCAAATTAGGAAAGGATCAATGACTCGTAGAGTGTCATTTTGTCTACTGAGTATTTTCGATTCAGTTATGCATAAACTATCCAAATGCCAGTCATTCAGTCGAAGCTTGACACACTTCAAGCGGAACATATCAATTCGGGAAAGGAAACAGAAATTTATTTGGGCTTGGAAATCTTTGAAGCTTCCGAAACAATTGGCTGGAACTCGGCCAATCGCGGCAGAAATTTCTTTTGACTAAAAAAATACGGAATTTATTCAAGCGGTAAACACGCTTGTGGAAGGACCAATGAAATCTCCAGACTCCAAGATAGCTTTATTATAAGAAAGGTTTTATGCGAACACGATAGGTTTTCGTAAAATATCCAGTGACAAGATAAAATTTGTGACAAAACTGCTTTCATTTATCCGATCAACAGCTTCAGTTGTAGGACGCAGCCGACGATCAGTTCTAGATCATTGTTGAAATAGATCAAATTAACTAAGGTAGTGACCCATCCACTAATCAGTAATGGAACGAATATATACTCAAGTACTCCGTACCGTACGTTCAAAGATGATAATGTGACAAGCGGACTAGGGCAATGAATCAGCGTGTCTCACGCGGAGCCACCCGCATGTGATTGGCAAGTTGCGGTAGAGCGTGGTACAGACAGGCATCACGCATGCAGGTGCTTGGTGAACAGGACAGAAATCACGCGTGAATGCCCATGGCACTTGGGTTGACCACACAACAGGCAGCTTAACTGACATTAAAAGTTAGCCACTTGGGATCACATTCAAACTGGACTGGAATTTGACGAGAAATGTCATCGTTTCTCGTAAAATTCTGCAAAAATTAAAGGTGTGCAAACAAAGATTTGTCTTCGGCAAAGACAACATTTTTCAAACACAAGAAAAGTAGGTCCGTACTGTACGTCCAATTAAAGAAATGTGTTACTCTTTTCTCTCACGTGTTCATTTATTCAAAAATTCTTTGTTCCACCTCAATGTTGTTCCATACGTGATGATATGATGAGTGTTTCACTGAACGTACGCCGCTATATGATAGATATGGAATCAGGCATTGTAAATAACCCGATTCGAAAAGCTTTGGTCTGATGCTCTTCCGATTCTTGTATTAATTTTCTCACTTCCTTCCGTCAGCAGTGTCGATTCAATGCACCTCGTGAAGGGTATGGTACTGTGTAGCGAGCACAGTAGTTCAGCCGTTTCTAGCAAAGGTAAAATTAATTTGCATCGGTCGGCCTTTTTTGCATTCCCGTGAATCACCGTACGTGCTTATTCGTCATTCTGAATAGCCCACATTTTTGAGTGTCATAATGTCCAAAGTACCCTCGAAGTAATCCCAAGTGGTGAGGTTAGTTAGACCTCTTGTGGTTCCGGTGGTTCTGTACGGTGTGACAGAATGGACGGTTGTACTTCGTCGTTGATTCCATGGTCCTCATAACAAATAGGAAATCAATAAGAAAGCGTGCGTGTAATGTTCACGACATATCTCCTGGTAAGAAATCACCCAATGTTATCACTCTTGGACGATATACCTTTGCTTGTAAACCGTGTTTGAAAACAAGGAATCCACAGCGGCTGTGGCTCCACAGAAAAACTGATCTCATTTGCGTAGGTTGTATGAGCTGAACTGGTTTGTGATATCTAAGTCGCTGAAGTTGACAGATAATGAGAGGAAGACGGACCTTCATTAGGTTCGATGACTAAAAAACATGAAAAAACGTATCCACTCAGGAATAAACCGTCATATGCTTCAAAAGTTGTCATGTTCAACGTCCCTTGATCGGTCCAAAGACTCGTGTAGACTTCGATACCTGTTAATCAGACTGATTCATCGATAAAGAGAGTCATGTGATTAGCAGTGTCACTGAGACACGCGCGCGGTCTCTCGTTTGATCTAAAAGGTGAAGATCGCATTTTCCCAATCAGATCGATCTCACTCATTGACCGATTTGTGAGCTGTTCTCTGAGTATTCGATAATTCATTGCTCTTTGTCATGCACGTCAGAAACTCCTATTGTGTCAGTAGAAACAGCTGTTTGTTAATGTGATTTCACAATGGTGAAGTAACGACTATTGTATTTTCCCCCTATATTTGTCGAACATTGATGTTTTATATGAACTCATATGAACACCACTGTCCTGCAGTATGCACCACGTTGAGAGGCAGCGAAATTGTCCGGGACATAGATCGTGCTACGTTGAAACTCTCGCTTTTCTTCTCTAGAATATTTCGGGAAAGGCTCGTTTCAGTTTCCACAAGTTGACTGCTTTTAGTTATCAGTAGATAGTTCACTGCTAACCCGCTGAACAACAAGGGTGCACGAGCGAGAGCTTATATTGGTGTTAAGTAGTATTTAAATTCGTGGGCAAAGTCACCTGGAGGGATACGACTGGTTTTGCGGTTATTACCGCTTTTCAGATATGTGTACTCGGTATTTGCCCACCCATTCATATTCATACTTATAAAATCCATTGGTACACAATTACATGCCCAGAGTACCAACCGGAAGAGATCGTGAAGTGCCAACCGTGCATTTTGATTGGGCTTCAGCTTAAAGATCACACACTGGTTTACACCGAGGAATTAGCGCTCGCTGTTACCGCCAGCTCGAAACATACAGTCAAGCGATTGACGGATGGGGATGATTAGTTGAGCAGTACACTGTTATAAGCTTCCAGGTACAAAAGTGAGAACTTATCAAAGGACCGTGAATAAGTGGTCAGTATGAGCTCACCAGGTTGTTTTTCGACCGGAATCACCTTCTCGCTTGTTGGTGAAGCATCGTTTCCCAATTGGCTCGATGCCTCTTGGAAACGAGTGGTCGATTTGATAACGTCTGTTGCAAAACGATCGTAGTATTACACATTTCTAATTACCTACTGCAACTGTCTCGGGTGTTCCTGTCCAGTTGCGCCGGAAAGTCAAGTATTCTAAGTTCATATACTAAGAATAACGAAGTGACGGTGAGAAAACGACTTTATTGGTAAGCTGTCAGCCGATGACGTCTATTTTTCACTTTCCCAAAGGAATTTACTCTCGAATTTCATGGGATCTTGAAGCTTATCTTGAGAGGTTTCATTGCCTTAACGAAGTTTATTGGAATGACAAAACCCCTGGAACTCATAAGCCAGAGCCCTGTCTGACAGTATAGCCCAGTCCAGCAATATCTGCTGGTAAAACTGAAGCGCTGGACTCCTATGGGCATTTCACCGGAATGGCACTGGAGAACTGCCAGAAGACTACAGGAACCCCTTCCATCGCCTCAAAAAACGCTACATCCGAGCTTCATAGCATTGGTATCATAAGTTAGCATCACCCTAAACTTATTTCAACCAAATTTACCCGAATATTTCACTTTAGTACGCTAAAACTGAGAGCAATGTTACGTGCCAATGAAGTGAGCACCGGCTACGTAAAACAATCGTAAGCCACGTAAACAAGTCACTATTCTAGTTAGGATGTATTTAAACTGGACACTACAGTATGCAGTTCATACCTTAGCGTTACCGGTCGATAACAGAGTCACAAAACTCGCAGATTAAAACACTCCACTCAAAGAATAAAGCAAGTACAGTATTGCAAACTACGACCATACTTCGTGCAAATTGTAACGCGATCTCCGAACGCAAATCTGGATACGGTTGGTACATAAATAATCGGACTAACATTTCGAGGGGTTCTGTGTATATATGTTTCCTTAGTAAACATTATATATCTGCCTACCGAAGACCGCTACGTCACTGGAACCTTTGCAGTGGGCGATGTGCCACTAGGGCTGTCTCTGGAAGAGTCGATGTCATCAGCGCACGTCAACACGCACTCCTCCCAACACCTACGGGAGAAAACTTTATTTACCCACAAGCAATTCACATCGACTCAGATTTCTTTTTTCAAAGACTTCGTTTCCTTCGACTGTTCAGACGGAGTATTGAGTTGAAAACTGTGACAGACTCGATGTCCCCTGAATCGTGCGGATCTTGCAAGTTGTTCTGCTTGTCGAATAGTTATTATTACCTTAACTTTTTCTATGAGTAACCTTTACCGCGGATGCATCAAAGAAGTTTCCAAACAAGGATCACCCTGTAGTAATTATTTACTGATCCATTTACACACCAGAACAGGTCCGAAATGGTAGCGTGTCTCAATAAAACATTCCAGTTTTTATTAATTTCAGCATGTGGTGAACCAGCAAATCGCATAAATAATCGTACGTGTTATAATTCCAAACACTAGTGGATTATGTGTTAGTGAAATACGCTAACCAGTCTTGGAAAATTTAACCGAATGAATCGCTTGCATTGATCAACAAAAGCGACTGGTTGACCAACACGTGACAAATGTTACCACATTGTGGTTGCCAAAGTATCAAAACGATCCAAACTTCTACTGAAACCAATATGAACATTGAACATAATTTCACTGTGCTCTCCCTCTCTCACCACGTTACATAGGGAACAGTAGTGCAATGAGAGAGATTTCGTTGGAGAACTTGAAGCTCATCAACGAAGGGGTGAGTTTTAAAAAATGAGCTTTTTTAATTCAAATCACAAAATGGGATTTTTCATATATATATATATATATATATATATATATATATATATATATATATATATATATATATATATAATATAGTTTCACGTTTATGTATTTAGTTCGTCGAACACATTCTCACGTTACTCTCTCTTGTTTAGGATGGGAAAACTTTATCTGTCGATGGTCCTTTGATTACCACAGTCAGACCAATCAGCACAGTGAAAGTATCTACTGTTCCCAGTGAGTAAAATTTCTTTGTGAACAAGAGCTCCTGTTTTTTCAAACCGGAAAATCCGTTTCTTTATCATCTTATCGTCGTCTGAATTATGTACAGAGTGGGACGAGTTTTGATTTGTCTCCGTCTCTCTGATTTACGATAGAATGTTGATTAAGTTTCCAAAGGATGGAGAAATTGCAACTGTCATTGAAAAAAATTGGTTACCAACAATTTAATCTTTATGCAATGCTTCTGGCACTAGGCGTTCCGTGTTTTCGTACTGCCTCTTTGAACGAGACTCATGCGCTTGCAGTTCTTCTCTGTTCACGCTGAGTCTAGCTCGAATTTCGGTCGAGGTAATGTGTCTGACCTTGATCTTCAAGGACACATTATTCGGAAGCGAAACGTTGCTGCTTGGACAGTTGTTTCGCTAAATGGAATAAGTAGTGGGAAGTAATTTTCTCGACACACGTATGAACAATGAAGTCGCAAGTATTGCTTTACACAGTTTAGTTCGGGGAATTTCATTGCATCTGCTTGCCAGTATACACTCCAGTCATAACCACTGATTTATTTTTACATGAATTGAAAGTTTACTTGCACAGTCAAGGGCCTGCACACCAAACGCAAGTGGATGTGAAACCAACTAGGAAGAAGGAAACGGATGGTTGACCTTCCCTCCGGAAGCAAAGTACTTCCAACGACGAATCATTTGAACATTTTAAACCTATGAATTTCAATAGCTGTTTATAAATAGGGCCTCTGAAGAAAAGGACTGACATCTTTGATAAAAACGATTTGTTAGTCAGTTTCGCTTCATTGTTTCTCTGCAAAATACTACGAAACACACTTATTTTCTTGTACTGTCCCTGCGTTTCAGCCTTTGTTAAAGAATCCCAAAGTAAAGCAACTCATTCACATCAAGGTAATTTAGTTTGATCCGTACTTTCTACTTGATCTTCAAACGCGTCACTTTCCAGCCACTGTCAAGACCAGTCAACTCAAGTGTCAGTCACCTGCAAATCTCCTTTCTCATGCATTCTCCAGTAATGTTTTTGTTCTTTCACACTCTTTAGTCGATCACGAACTGTTTTTGCGGGTGAAAACAAGTCAACGGCTGGCATATCCTTAACATCCGGCTTAAACTGAAATGGTTCTTCAAAAAATGTAAAAAGCCAGCCTTCATTGTTCAAGTAGGACTGTTCATGCGGCTAATCTTGGAAGAACCAAGAGTCAGAGACATAAATATATATATATATATATATATATATATATATATATATATATATATATATATATATATATAATACGGACTATTCCACTGCTACGACTGACCGCTTTTTCATTCATAAGAATGACGGCTCATTCCCCATACACAACGTGTTCTCCCGACACCAATCCTTTCCCACATTCTTTTCCTTTTTAACAATCCGCGGGTTCTCCGATCAACCGTGCCCACTGTAGTGCCACTGGTGGAAATCCTGACTGCGTTCTCTTTCGTCCTTATTCGACTAGCTTTCGAGTCTCATCTAATCCGCTTACACTGGCTAATGCCCCGCTCCGTGCGCGATGCCCACTCAAACCGGTCACTTTCAACGTATGAACCCTGATGTATATAGGACAACAGGCGGACTTATTCCGCATGCTTAAATCCCTTTCCGTCTATCTCTGTTGCGTCCAAGAAACTCGCATTCAAGACTCCAGTTCCATCATTCGGTTCACATCCCCACCCAATCCTTCTGTGAATTTTCACTTGCACATCTCTGGGGACACTGAGGCTGCGGCTTCTGGACTTGTTGGCGTTGGCATTGCTCTCAGTAAAAGAGCTGAAGTGACGCTGCTAGACTGGATCCTAGTCGACCTTCGTCTATGTGCAGTGAGACTCAGAGGTTCGTGCAAATTGATCAGTCACCGCAACCTGTTTGTTGTTTTTGTGCATGCACCCACAAATTACAGCCCAGATGCAGTCAGTGATGACTTTTATCGAAAGCTCCACAAACTCTTATACAAAGTATGCAGGGTTGATATCGTGACTTTTGCAGGTGATATGAATGCTAGAGAGGGTTGTCTGCAATCGAAGGGGGCATATTTAGGAGCCTCTTTTGGGCTAGATTCCTGTTGCTCAAAAAACGGGAAACGGTTTTAGGCCTTGTGTACAGACCACCGCTTGTTCCTCGCAAGAACGAACTTCAGACGTTCAAATAGCCAATAAGCCACTTTGCGTTCGCTCTCTTCGAGTCAACAGTCGACCCAGATAGATCACTTTGTCATTAGCCACAAACAGCGGGGTTGGATGCAAGACTGTCGTTCGTACTTGAACACCACCATGATTTCGACGACGCATTAGTTTGCACTAAGCTGTCCATGTGCTTTGATAGGCGCCCTGAATTCATTCCGCAACTACGGTTAGATGGTGATAAACTATCCTATCTATCTCGCACATCTGTCTTCAGAATGATGTTGGCTAAAAAGCTAGATGTAACCCCACCTGATAACATAAAACGTCACTGGTTGTTCATCAAGACTGCTTTGCCTTCCGCTGATCTATTAAGTTGTGGCCTGGTTCGTCGAGTTGCGAGTCCCTGGATCTCTGCTGAATGACTGCACCTTCTTGACACTCCCCAGTCGATCCCGACCGAAAGAGTGCATAAAGAGGTGCCACTCGTAATGGGATGTTCAGTTAACGCGAGTCTTCGTAGGGACGGCGAAATCTGGCGGTCTCAAGATGCATCATAGATGGAACGTGCAACAGCCATGGGAAATTCCCGCAAGCCACTTTCAGTTCCAGTTTAATCAACCACTGAACTCGCATTTCCGTGCTCTGGTTTCGGTTGCACATAGCACAAGCCCCAGCCACCTTAATCTGTTTAGATTCGACACGATCCATAGACTGATCTCTGGTTCCCAACACCTTACGTCTAACCTCAGCATTACCGATACGGCGATCCTATCATATTCGGGCAATGCTGCTCAGACATCCGTGACAAAAATGCACCAAACGTTTGCGGTTATAGAAAAAGAAAACGCACAACATTTTTAACTAACCTTTTTTTACTGTGCTGTACTCCTCCTCTCCTACTTTTGTAAATAAAGTTGCTGCTTTGGCACCACGGTTGCTTTCAAGTAGGTGTAATTATATATATATATATATATATATATATATATATATATATATATATATATATATATTATAGAGAAGTCAAGGCGTACGCTGAGTTGTAAAACGTTTATTGTGACGTTTCGATCCAAACTAGGACTCGTTGTCAAACGTGAGTGAATGAGTGCGTGAATGGGACGGCTGGTTCCGCACGTTTTTGGTGTGTTGCTCGTCTGTCCGTTTCTCGATTTTTCGCCACCGGTTTTGCCAGGGTGACGTAATGCTTATCAACCTCGACGTGTCGGTTGAACGAGTTGATCGAATGGAGGGCTTCGAGGATCAGGCGCTCCCCCTTCTTCTTTGCTCGGGTGACTACCCTTGCGCTGTCGATTTTGATTTCGTGACCTGTCTGTGCGCAGTGGTTAAAAATCTGTGAGTGTGGGTCGGCGCGTCGCAGTGCTAGTTTGTGTTCGTGTAGGCGAGTACGTAATTGCTTACCTGTCTCGCCTATGTATTCCTTATCACATCCTAGGCATGGGATAGCGTAGACCACTCCTGATTGATGGTGCTGGTTCACACGGTCTTTTCCGTTGAATAGGGCGGTCCGCAGGGTGCTGACGGGTTTGTGAGCAACTTTGGTGCCCAACGATTTTAGCATACAATATATATATATATATATATATATATATATATATATATATATATATATATATATATATATATATATATATATATATATATATATATATATATATATATACTAGATGGAAATCAAGCAATGCGTCTTGAAAAGGGCTACAAGTATAAAAAGTGGGTGGGGGGAATTACTACAGAGTATATCAGTCAGCCGTTTCGGTAAATATCTTTTTCATGGTTGTGAGGGAACGGACTGGAACTTTTTGAATAGACGGCCTGGTTCGTTCGGTGGACCGCATGATATTCAAATGAGCAGCCAGCAGGTTTTCGCCTCTCTTGAATAGAGGACAAGATTGAAGCGAACGAAGGGGTTCAAAGGACCAATCCAATTCCGACTGTCGTCTGGACCGAATCAACCAAATAAGTTTGCAATCAGAATAACCACTCAGAAGAGATGGTTGTGAATACCAGGTGGGCTAATCAAATTACGGGACAATATTTTGCTATGACTACCATGCGTAATATGTAAACTGTCGTTTTTGCACCAATAAATCGAAATAGTGCGAAGTCGGAAAGTACTTCTCACTAGAGTTAGTGGCCATCCACAGAAAACGGTTTGTATGCTTGGTGGGCCTTTGAAATAGCCGGTTGCCCGGTTTAGAGTGAGCCTTTTTTGTTCGAGGATGCACCTCTGGCCTTCGCGCGGCCAAGCGTGTCCTGCATGGCAGCAGCCTTGGTTCCGAAGAGTCAGTGGCCCCGTCGTTTGGTTTATTCGCTTCTTCTGGAAACCTTGTCGCCTCATTTATAGGCGAGCTATACTCACCACATCACAGTACCATCGGTAGATTTGTGGCGTTTGACAGCGGACAACGCTATTCAGGTGGAGATCCCATCCAATAGTCGATCCTAGTCGCTATTCGTCCACGACCGCCTACTTGGTGAGTTCACCCTATTCACGGATGACCACCGGAGTGGCCATCCTCTTATGCGCGACCGTGCGAAGCTCACCGTTGCAGTCAGCTACTCTACCCACAATCAATCCCAAATGAGTCGTTCAAGTGATAATATTTGAGTTCAAGCTTTCATCGATCATAGTTTTAAAAGTCTCAACGCGTATTGTTCCGAACTCACTTAAAGAGGTGCTCATCCACTCTGAGCAACCTCAACCTCGGTAATGAACACCCTACTGATTACTCATCAATTCTAAAAATGCTTTCGAAGGCATTTTCAAATTCACCATGTTTGGATTTGGCGATGTGTCAACCTTAGTGATCGAAAGACTGTCTGATTTCATGGTTGTTGAAGAAAGCTGCATGAAAAATAAAATATTTTTGAATATCGAGGCCGGAAAGATGTTGCATTTTTGACAAAAGTTTTCCATTCGCTTTTCGCCTCCGATGACACAAACATTCGTTTCCACATTGAGCACAGTTGTTAATAGGATTTCTTTATTGTTGTTATCGATTTTCTCCTCATTGCAGCTGTGAGCCACTACACTGAGATTTCATCAGCGTCCTTTGTACGAGTTTGATGAAAGTTTCTCTCGATCTTATGCTGGCTTTATCATTCAGTCATATCCTATATCCCAAAGACCAATTCAACTGACCAACGCTTTTGGTTCCGTATTTGATGAAGGCATGCCACATGACAGTCACGGAGGGTGGGGTATCTATGCATACGATCATTGAAAGCACTCAGCTACCAACCCGGGGGCGGGGTGGGGGGAACGGGGTGAATCTATGAGTACCGGTTCTATCCTCATTTGTGTTTATCCAGATTCACCGAAGAGACACTTGGATGATTTTCCGTGAAAATAAAACAACCACTTGAAAGGCCTACCTCTGCCCCCCCCCCCGCCTTTTCCGCAGTCATTTCCACGAAGAACGAAAAACCACCAACCTCTCCACGCCAAATTTCATACAGCATACCGAAAAGTGGCAGTCCTTTGAATGAAAACCAAAAGGTGAGCAAGTTCAACGTCGTGCGATGGGATATTTCTAAAACCAATTTGAATAAATGGGAGAACACACGGTTGACTGAGAGAGAAGGGGAAGAGAAAGAACGTGTGATCTTCTCACCTGAGTATTTGTTTCAGTTTTAAACAGACCATCTCAGATGATAAGTCCATTTGTAGCCCGCGAATTGGTTGCCATTTACGAGGCTAGTATTGCCCCAGGCCCAGTGGATGTGAAAGAATTTCGAGATTCTTCACTTTGCCTCGACTATTTGTATGGGGCTGTTTGGTAACTAGAAAAACATGTCATCTTTCTCAAACAGTGTAGCACGCATGCCTGTCCATGTACGGCAGATATGTCTGAATCTTTTTTCATCTTATCTTTTTCAGGAAATTCGCGTAAGAAGCAGCAGTCCTTTCGAATATGCCGTGCGCTCTCAAACCTCATGGAAGGGAGAAATTAATCGTAAACTGAAAACGTAGGTTTCACACACATTTGTTTGAGTTCTGACCAGACCAAAGACATAAGGTAGTGAGTAAGTATAATTTTACCGCATCTAGAAGTGCCTCTTTTATTATATGGGACCTTTCTAAGAAGAAATTTGGATATCTTATTCATCTACTTTCCCTTGCCTCTCCACTCTAGGAAAACAGAAATTGCCAGAATCCGCACTGTAATAGAGTGAAATTCCCACAATTCACACTTGTCGAGAAGCCGGCTGAAGTAACATGTGACCAGTTCATGCAGCTCGGTTAGTCCCGGGCGTGAGTTCAACGTTGCGCACATAAGCAAACAGAAGAGAATGTATAAAATTGATAGTTTCTGGAGCTTTATTTGCCAACTTCCCTTTTTAAAATTTCAAACCGTTTTTTAACACATTTGTGTGCAACTGTATCAAACTGCTCTTCAATACGACATCTCATTGCTTCTTGTTGGAAAACGTGTTTCTGAATGAGCATAGATCCCCTGAGTCTTCCTAGTATTATGGTCGGGTGCAAGGAATCATAACGTCTCAAATCAAAATATCAACTAGACTGGGAACAATTGCTTTTACTTTTGGAGTAGACGGAAAGGGGGGGGAGGGGGTACGGTAGGGATTCACTTAACAAAAATGTCCTTTATAACATATTGATATGCCATCCATACTTTCACGTTTTCCAGCTTCTGCTAACGTACATGAAGATAAAAGACAACTGCTATTCAATTTGCTTCGTACTTAATATTAAATGAAGTCCTTCCAGTCACAGGTTTTTCCGCCATTACTCAGCCTTGTCGTACAGGTTCTCAGCCGTGTATGATAGTAATCCGTCAAAAAAGATATTCATTTGGAAATCGAATGAAGTGGACTATCATAGCTGACCACAAAAGAGAGGAACGCGCAGGAATATCATTGAATAATCAGTTATTCTTTTTTTCATGAAACTGCACAGTCACGTACTTGGCTTTCTATTCGTTCCCCACTGTATCTTTATCTTTTATCTTTTTGCTCATTTCCACTTGTTGTGTTACAGTGATACAATTTTTCAGGAAGGGGCTAGAGGCCAATAAGCGGTCCCCAATTGGGGAAAGTGATTTGCTGCGGAAGCAGGGTCCGAACGGTGTGAAAGCCCACCTTGACGACCCTTTGACCACGGCCTCTTATGAGATCAACTATTGTTGTGTCCACAACCGGTAGTAGAACACGTAATGCTGGCGCTGCATTTATTTATGCGATTGTAAACACAAAACCCGGCCGTAGCCGGCGACTAAGCGGCAAACAAGCAAATGAGTTGGCATAAACAATTAAACTACTCGTGCCGTCACGCGCAGCAGAGGAAGACCAATCAGTGCACAGCGAAATCGATAGGTCAATACTGCTGGCGCTAAAGCATGGTTAAAGATCGAGGCAAATTGGGAGTATGTCCATTCATGAGAGGAATATTGATCGGTTGTCCGCGTAGTGTGCGAGACCCTAACCAGACACAACAACTATGAAAGCTCGATTCAGCAGATTTCAGGCTAAAATTACCTATTAATTGAGAATAACCGTACATGGCTGCAAAAAACCCGACAAGGCTGAGATTATATGGATTTCTAAAAATACACAGACAAGGCTGTCCGTAAAGACACATTTTGGATATGAGCGATCCGCTTTATCACGAAGTGAAGTGCCTGGTTGAACTACTGGAGTCTGTAAGGAATCAAAGGCGAAATCAAGGGTTTATTCCAATCTGTGAACTTAATCGTACCACTAATTACTTCAAATAAGTATACTTTCTCTTCGAATGTCACATCTCTGTTTATGAAAGTCCTATTAGAAGAAACCGTTGATCGCTTTTGTTACTAGTTTAAAGGTAAAGATAAAAGTTCTGGAATTCCGTTGATATTCTTAAGAAGACTGCCTTTCCGCTGTACACTCAACCTCCAACTTCCGTTCAGCGGACATCGTTTTGTCACTGACATCATCAAAATTTCTTCAACATTACTGGTGTACGAGAAGGCCAGTATCACTTTAGACACAGTTTGATCAAAGGCTGGCTTTTCCTGATATTTCAGTGTCATGGTGTGGCGATGAGTCTCCGAAACGTAGTATTCACAGAAAAAACCTGGGCAGGGTATTATACTAACTGCCATAATTCTGTCCCAGCTCAGAGTGAGCAAAATTTGAATACGACGCATCACCAATCGAAAAACGTACAAATGTATTTTTTTACCGTTCTTTTGATCTGTGGTTTAAAAGACAGCATCAGTCCTGCTGACTTATTCTCTGAACCACATCTTTCAACGTCGTGAACTAAAAGCAGAACTCATCTTTCGAACCCTATCCAAGAAGTCAAAAAACCTCCCGAAGATTATACCTATTCTAGCTTCGTCATAAACCTGATTCGTGGTCAGACCACTGCGTCGTTTCTTCCAGTCCTGCCCAACATATGTAAATAGAGAGTGGAAAGATAGACTATATGCATGCGTACATAAATACGACCGAGCCATCGGACGTCGTGTATTGAGAGTTTTTCATTCGGAGGGGAGCTATCCGCAACCAACACACAACTACAAATCGAGTCATTACCCACGAGATGTTCCCACCAGACTCGAATATTGCGTATGAAAAACTGGTTGACGTACACAGATAGTCAGATTTTGTAGCAATAAAGCAAAAAGTTGCGGACCGCGACGTTGTACTCTACTATGTTAAGGGAAGCCTGAATGTCGCAGCGGTTCCACAGGTGACGAAAGCCGCTTTAGCTCTCGCTATTCGAGAAGTGGCCATCCTCCCCAAACTACATCCAGCTTTAATCAAGCTCCTAATGCACCTAAAGCCATTTACTACTTCCAGCTGGCTACTTCAGAGGATCAATTCAGATGCGGTCTCTTGCTAATCCTGTAAACTTTCCTTGCACATGATGGGCACAAAACGCTTGTCTTATTACGACATCTCAATAACCAAGTGGTTCCGACAGGGGTTGAATCACCTGTGTATTGTTACACAGCAGGGAGACGTCATCGGTAAACTCTAAGCCCAAACTCTGTTCCCTGAGAGGAGTTGAACTGCGCAGTTGAGTAGGTCAGAAAGAACTTTCAATAATACATCGTCTATAGGAAAGTTGAAAAGATCTGGAGATATGGGGCAACCTTTTCGTGCTTCCCAGGCGACGGTAAAGGTGATATCTGACCCCAAGCCCCAATATGACCTGCTGTGTGACGGTAGAATTCTTCGAAGAGTGACACATTCCCTTCAGCTACACAGTTTTTCCACAGTCAGTTCCATAGTGCTAACCTATTGACAAAGTCGAAGGCCGCTCGAGTTTCTCAGGACGAAATGATCGTTAGTCCATAGAAAGCGTAACAAAATCAAATAACGCTGCCATTGTTTAGGCCGTTTTCATCTGTCCCTTATCGTTTGTCGTCCAGTAGCAAAGTCAAGTCAGCTTCCACACAGTGTCTAAGAAAAGCGAACGATGGAGGTCTCAATACATGGGTCGTACATGCCATAGGTGTCACCGTCACTGCAGCATTCGAATCGAATAGCCGATAAGATATTCCCATTTTCCATGTCACAACTCAACTCAGCCCTGAATAAAATAAACACGGTGATTGCGGGTGTTGATGGAGTAGACAGTTAGTGAGACGGGGATATGAATGATCGCCAACCAACCCATCGTGTGTGTCTGGAGACCAGTGCGGTTAGTGGCTTCGCTTGAAGTCAAATTGTTATAATTCCGTTTATTATTAGGTGTTATATCTTTCTGTTTCCCTAATGTTCATCGCGCGTCTCAATAGAATAACCCTCCATTCAACTTGTTCCAGTGGAGTGTCCCGAGCATTAGGCACCTGGCCCTCATCCGCGTCTTGTCCACTCAGTTGATTTTCACTGCATGTTCAAAAATTACTGAAGACCTGTTTTCAAGCTCCTGTTCTATATATTTGAGCATCCATCAGCGGGCCAGGGCATAACCGTTTTCATATATATATATATATATATATATATATATATATATATGTATATATGTATATATATATATATATATATATATATATATATATATATATATATATATATATATATATACATAACATTTTTGATCCACATTCTCACTTGCGGAGCTCAAAAGTGCTACTGTGCGTCAGCAAGTCGGAACTAGGTTTACTCGCAACTACAGGTGGCTTTTTCGATGGTTGCTCTCATATATATTCATTCAGCTCGTTGAAATCGGCTTAGTGTCAACGGGGGTCTCTATGTTGCTGTTTAAGTAACTCATGATAAGATACCTAAGTAAATGGAGTTTTGCGTCACCTACTTCTCCTTGCCCATATCATTTTAAGAATGGGTTGATAAACTAACGGATCGATTCAAGAACCTATCACATGTATTTGGGATTTTGTCGGCGTACTTTAATGACCGAACGCTATGGTTACCTGTTGCATTCGCATATAGCACTCGTCGACTGACCGCGTGCTTCCTTAGCCGATGGTTGAACGTGTTTACCACCCGTCTTCCCGTGCTCTTTTTGTGCGGAAACTCAACTGATTTAAATATGAGTCTTGTCGCGCTCGCAAACCTATGTTGATCCGGTTAGAGTGGTGAGGCTACTCGATTTTGGCGAGACAACAAAGCCGCCTCCACCCGATTAGATCAGAATAAGAGACGGTGAATTATGTTAGACACCTTGGGGCTACCAAATGCATTTCCATCATCATTCCTTCAGGTTCAGGGTCGATTTGAGCTGGCCACTCAGTGGGTGAAATCAGTGGAAAAATAATTAGTCCAAGCAAATGGGCTTCCATTCAGCCACCCCACTGCCTTGCGGATAGGTTCTTGTTAGAACTAAAGGTTTTAGTCGAGAAGCCTAATCGTTCTGCTGCTTCGCGGCTGGACCTCCTAGCAGTACCCCTCCAACATCTCTCATGAACTGCACGAATACAAAGAATTCCATACTGCATCGGTCGTCGCACAGCATAATCAAGATTGCGCTGCGCATTGCATCGAGTGGGGGAGGTGGGTAGTTATAAATGGGCTACTGCTCAGAGTTCCTTCTCTTTTATTCAACATTTGCCTTCTGTCCCAAGCCACCTGTCTTGCCTCCTCTATCCACCCATAATGCCCCCACCGATAAAACGATCGATACTCGCAACAGTTCATTGTCAAGTGGTGTCGTAAATAATCCACAATCGGATAAGTCACATTTTCTCAAGTTTCATCAGCCTCTGAATCTTGGCCTCTTTAACGTGCATATACTCATGCAGACCGGTCAGTAGGTGTGCCTGAAGTTCGCAATAGATTCTCTGAAGATTGGTATCTGCTGCTTAAGTGGAAGGCGTATCCAGGATTCGAGTAGTGCGATTCAACGAATAGTTTATGGTATCGCATTGAGCTATTTCCTGTGCATTTCAGGAGACGAAGTAGCTAGAGCTGTGGGTCAACATGGTGTAGGAATAGTCTTAACTGATAAAGTCAAGGCTGCCCTTTTAGAATAGATCACAGGTGACAGTCATTTATGTGTTGTAAGACTCCAGGGGTCAGTTGGTGTTCAATAGGATAGCTGGGTAAAGCGCAATTTGTTTATGATCTCTGCATACTTCCCAACAGACAGCAGCTCACAAATGCAGAAGGACGAGTTCTACGATGAACTCGCCACCCTCGTTCGCAGCAGTAAAGGTTCTGACATTGTAGTGGTAGCTGGTGATTTCAATGCACAAGCTGGCAAACTCAGTGTATCGGAAGCCCGTTTAGGTGGGGGCTGCGCTTTACCTGCTGAGCGTACAGATAACGGGGATTGACTTCTCCAGTTTTGTGCAGACAATCGATTGTTCTTGTCTAGCACCAGTTTCCGACACAGCTCGCGTCGCATGGCGACATAATTCACTAACTCTACAGGTACTCGAAACCAGGTCGATCATATCGCAGTAAGTTACCGGTGGCAAAGTTCTCTCCAGAACTGTGGATCCTACTGGTCCACGTACGAAGATATAATACGATTATCTCTCCAGCTCCATGGTCATCCATGCAAAAGGCAAGCGCGGTTAACAGTTGAAAATTTGTCTGATGCAGAATTTTGCACCAGTTATAAACAGACACTTTTACATGAACTAGGACTTACGACGAACTGCGGAGTAGATAATCATTGGACCCATATCCAGCAGGCGATGCACGTGCCAACAGGTTTCGCCTGTGGTCCTAGATCATATGTCCGTCAAAGACACTAAATTTCACAAGAGTCGTTGAGTCTAATGGAGCATCAATATCAGCTCTCGAAATGTAAGGAGATGAATAGGATACGAAGAAAGCTACAGAGCCATTTCACATAAACCCTTAAGGACTATCGCGAAAATTGGTAGGTCGAGGTAGCCGAAGAAATGGAAGAAACAGCTACTTCTGTTTACAGTCGAAGGCTGTTCAAACTTATTCGTGACACCGGTAGACGGCAAACTCCGGCCAAAGAAGCAATACACGATGGAAATAGAGCCTATTCAAATCAAACAGCAAAGACTCGATCAGTAAGCAGAATACTTCAGAGAGCAGTTTACCAGGTGCAGTAATGCAGTTACTCCTGCGCCAACAACTGCGATTCCCTGGGGAGTATCACTTAAACCCCCGTCGGAAGTAGAATTGGAGTCAAGTATTCGACTAATAATTACAGGGAAAGCGACCAGTCCTGACGAACTTCCTCCAGTTCTATTCATACCGGGTGGAGGCGTCTTGATAAAATCACTTACTACCTTGTTCCGTAAAATTTGAAGCTAGAGAAGTATTCCGTTATCATGGGACGAATCATTGATTGTACCCATACTCAAGAAGGGATACGCAGTAACTGTAGTAACGGCAGTGGGACCAGTTTAATTCCCCTAGTCACTCAGGTATTAGCCTCGATTTTGCTGCGTCATCTGACACCGGCTCGCAAGAAAAACTCTCGCGATCAACAGACTGGATTCAGCCAAGGTCGATGATGTATCGACCAAATGTCAACTACTCGTCATTTACTTGAAACCCGTCACACACACACACCATCGACCGACAAAAGTAGTTTTCCTGGACTTGAAAGGCTCCTTCGATTCAGTTGACCAAACAAGGCTATTCCGTGATTTTATCGAAAAAGTATACCACAGAAGTTCGTGAGTCTACTGAGATCACTGTACTCTCATACCTCTGGCCGCGTAAGGGTTTAACATGAAATATTCAACCCGTTTGAAGCGACCAGCTGTGTTTGACAAGGATATTCCATTTCTCCATTCCTAATTGACTTTGTCGTGGATGAGACAATGGAAAGCGCCTCGCGAAATCTTCAGGATATGGGCATCCAACTGGGAAACTGAAAAGCTGTGTGACGTAGGTTATGCGGACAACATTGTCCGCTTGTTCGAATGCACCGAGCATACGCTACGTGCACGAGGTGCAATCACAAGAGATCTAGATCCATTAGGCTTGCACTTTGCATCTCCGGAGTGTATAGTGATGTTGTCGGACTGAATGTCAACGATTCCGAGCTTGAGGCTCGATGGGCAGGTGTTAGCGATTGTCGGTGGCTTCAGGTACCTTGACAGCAGCATGACCTCGGACGGCAGCATGGAAGTAGAGGTGAGCACGTGTATATCCAAGGTTCGAGCGGCTTTCGTTGGACTGAAGCACTCACGGTGCCGATCTGATATTTCACTAAAGCTGAAAGTCCGTGTGTACTGTGCAGCGGTGCATTCAGCGTTGTTGTATGGTTGCGAGACATTGACCATACGTGCGGAAGATTTTGGTCGACTTGAGGATTTCCAGCATCGATGTTGGCGTAGTATCGCTAAGATTCGATGGAATAATCGGGTGAGCAGTGTTGAGGTCGGAAATCGAGTGTTGGGTACTAGATCGGGGAATGTTCTATCACAAAGCATCCAGCTTAGCAGACTCCATTGGTCAGGGCCCGTGTTAAGTGTGGCAAACACACGTCCTCCGGTCCGGTTTTCGTTCCTTCCCGGGAATGCAGGTAGCTACGTGGAGGTCAACAGATAACGTGGCAACAGGGAATGAGAAAATGCACGACGAAATAAGAAAGGCAGGTGCTTCATGTCTTCGTGGTTGGGGTCCAAAAGATCCCTCAACCAAGTGATTGGTTACATTGGAGGAAATAGCAGCGAACCGTGAGCAGTGGCGACCGTTTTATCACCTTCCATCGAACCAGACTGGTTGATTACCGTGCATTTGTGCAGTTAGACTGTATTCCGTGTGTTGGCTGCCGGGGCATTCTTTGCTTTTCCCACTTCTGTAGGTCCGCTCTCTGTCCACCTTGTACATTCATTCTTTCTATTTGTACGTGCAACATGGTGAGAAACACAGTGGTCAGTAAAGCCTGCCCTACTGTTCAACGATGTACAACAATGTTGATGGTGACAACACACGGGTTTGTGAATTGGTCTTCGAATTACATCAACTAGTGGTTGGTGGCACGGAAGTGGAAATAGAAAAACTACTTTACCTTAGGGAATAGTTTGGTGTGATTTTGGCTGTACTGCTTGAGCAGTTGTTGTTTCCGTGACATGCGTTAAGATTCCAAAAACCAGTATGTCTGTAAGGTACCTACTGCCGAAAACAGTGCAATATAATCCAGTTCTTGTCATTTTAGATACATGAAAATATTCAGTAATGTAAACCCGAGTATATTTCGTGTCTCTCATGTACATGTTTCTTGAGAATTAGTAGAAATTGCCGTATCTAACATTGACGCTGAAATCCTTAACTGCCTGGACCGCTTCACCTAGAGACGTTAATTTTCTTGTCACGGCACTGCATTGCCATTTTGCTTCGGGACAGTAACCGAGTTAAATAGAGACCATTGAAACTCATTTTTCCCGCGTGGTCAGCAGAAAACTGTGTATGAAATCAGGCTAGAGCTTTGGTATATTCTGGGAGTAATGAGTAAGGTATGTGATGGTCTTTTTTATGACATGCTAGTGCATGGGTTCAGGAGAGGATGTACCTAGGATGCATGTACCTAAGTAATATTCGGAATATCCGAGCTGATAGGACGTAATAAAATTTCTCCCACCCGGAACTACGCAAACCAAAGTTGTAAGAAGAGCAAGGCTGAACGTAATTGTCTTTCGGAACTGGTTTGTATAAATACTTTAAACCAAAGGAAATAGTTAGTATACTGGACGCGGACCAATCACAGTGAGCTTTTGCTGTGGCCGTCTTCGGAGATCCTGATCAGCTGAAGCTCATCAGCGTGCGTATCTACGAAGCTGTACCCGGCCGTGTCACTTGTGATGGTTACTGAATTATCCAAGCCTCATAAACTTGAAAGCCGACGACTGTTCGCTCTTCTTGAAGTAGTCAAACACGCGCTGTTTCGATGTTGGCCTTACTTCTGGTCTGATAGTGTTGGCTGTTCGACCTCACTGTTTTTGAATGACCTCGATTAAGCTGAGCCGAATGAATGCGTTGCCTACTCTTGCACGTGCGCGTAACTCTACTCAGTTATTTGCTCGTGTGTCCGTTTGTTCACCGGCTACCGCCGCGTTTTATGTTTATGTGCAGACAAGAATAAACGAGAATGCAAAACCTCGCCAGAAATAATCACTACGCAGAGAAATAAAGGAAGGTTCGGCACCTGAACTGGAGAGAAAAGAGAGAAGCTCATTCATGTCGACACAATTAAAGGCGTCACTGTAGTCCAGGAAGCAAATCCTAACTGCTTTATTTTTTTTAAATAGATCGAAGGTACGCAGTGTTTCAAAGTATTGTCAGTGGATTCTATTCATTTTCATCCGCAAAATCTTAACCAGATTATAGATTCCGTTACGGATAATTATGCCAGCTTTTGTTGCAGTCATGGTTGAACTGCCTGCATGTTTTTCCTTCCAATTAAGTTCAGAGTGTAAAAAACGTTTTTTTACTGTGTCTCGGGGCTACTCGTTAAAAATCAGTAGTCTAAATCAAAGGCGGAAAGTTGAACAGCTGCGTCAAAATTCGGCGGCATATTGTGATCCTAGTCAATCACGCCACTTACGTAATTGTATTACAGATAGCCTTGCAAATAATTACCCCTGAACAGCATGTCTCGAAGAGGTCCAATCTTAATGCCCAAAACAGAATAAAAGAATAGACGCACAATCAGCTAAACCCATGTTGACCAGGTTTTGCAAAAGGGATGCCCATGGAATACCATAAATTAATTTTGAATCTCAATACAGAAAATGAACGAAGTTACTGGATGAAGTTTGAGAGAAGCTAGGGAACTCACATAAAATGGGCTAACACAGGATTTTTCATCCACGGTCATTAACAGACGGAGTATTGGCATCAGGTTTCAAATATTAGCTTGTAACTTTCATGGAATACAGGCTCAAAGTTGGGTATAGCAAATGTATATCACTTATTTGATCACAACAGGGTGGTTTGCGAGGTAGGCCACTAAGGTTGTGTGGATTTGTCGATGAGAGTTGGCGGGCTGTTACCACATCCAAAATATCGGAAGTCCAACTACATCATTAGAGTGCATGAGATTCTTTGGTTTGGAGGATTAACATAAAATTGTGTTAAACAAGACAGATAAGACAAGACCAGAAGATAATGTATGACCCCTTAGGGATGGATATTCAGCGTTCTAATAACCAAATTACACTTTCTGAAGGTGAAGAGACCTAATCACTATTAAAAATTGTGGGTAGTCATGAGTTCCTATCCCAGTAATTATTACAAAGTGTGACATTACCGTTTTCGGTTCGTTTAAAAACCTTGCCAAGTAAGGAATTGTGAAACAACCGTAGACTAGGGTGCGTGCATGAGGGTATTTGTAACTGGGACTGGTTGCGGAAAAGGAAACACACTTTATTAGATGTTCGTGAATACTGTGATTATAATCAATGCTTACATTTGTGGAAAGCTTATGGCCAGCTTTACTGTTGGGAAATGATGAATTGGGTGATTTGTTATCTGGGTAAACCATTACAAGTGGATGGAAACTTAATAGGTCTAGAAATTGTTTTGGAGTCTTCAGATGACAGACCTTAAAAATGATAGGAGAACCACAGAGCCAGTGAAGTAGAGCACATAGGAAAACAAAGCATTTGATATGGTGTGTCGGTACGGAGTGGAACTTGAGGCGCGATACATAAAAGAATAAACGACTGATTTTGTAAAAATGTGGTTTACATTTCGTAACCAGGTAGAGTTTCGGTCTATTATCATACCAAGTTACTTTACTGAATCTTTGTGATTCCTTTGGTGATCCATTAATTGATACTGGAGTGCAAGAGTTAGTAGTATCGGAATACTTATTGCTTCTCATATGGGGGAACGGAATGTCTGCACATTTGAGGGGATTATTAGCCAAATTGTGTGTAGCGGGCCATTCAGAAAGTTCTGCAATGCCACTTGGAATGGTCGAAAAAGAAAAATTACAGAAATATGGCAAGCCAAGAATTATATAGTCAGCGTACTTGATAAGGAGCCTCTTATGGTGGATGGGAATGGAAGATACGTAGGCTAAAAACAGAAACGGTGATAATATGGCACCTTGAGGAACACCAAGGATAGAAGTAACAAAAGATGACCTGGTGTCATTGGAACGGGTGAACTGTTGACGGTTACGGAAATAGTCACTCAGCACAGAAATAAGAGAGGGCTCTACATCCGAATTGGTGAGAAAAGAGAGAAGCTCATTCCTGTCAGCACAATCAAAGGCATCACTGTAGCCGAGGAAGCAATTCCACACTGCTTTACTCTTATTTTATCAAGAGACGAGAGAATGTAATGTACCAGGGTGACAAGGGCATCAAGAGTGGACCGTGAAGATCGATAAACAAACTGGTAGGGGTCTGAAACATTTAGGGAAGATTTCACACGTGGGAGAATTAACTTTTCAAAAGCTTTCAAAGTTACTGAGGTGCAAGTATTGGGACGGAATTTGGAAGAATCCTTCTTAGGAACAGAGATAATGGTCGCCAACCTCCAGCAGTCGGGAGTTTTTATGTCTTTCAGGCTTTGATTGAGCAGTTCGGAAGAAATGGGTGAGAAAGTGGCTACACACTCCTCGAGGGCCATAGAGCTGAGGTCATCTGGTCCAGAGGTTTTCCTAGAATTTAGAGGAATTTGTTCTTTGTAAGCATCGGGGATGGAAATACACAAAGGGGCACGTTTGAAGAGTGACCTTTAGAAACCATGGAAATAGGAGACACAACCTCCTTGTAGAATGATAGGTTGAGAGCTTTGATATCCGCACCGTCAGACTTGCCTGCGGATGAACTTCCACTAAAACTTTGAGTAGCCTCCATGTCTCTCTATGGTTTTACGTTACAGGAGGTTGCACGTATATAAGTGATTCAGTCTGGGTAGCTCCATCTTGGTAGATTTCGTCAGGCTGTTGACTGCGAGGTCGCTTGAGTCGAGAGGACGAGATACAGCTTGAGCGAATGTAGGGTCACGATGGGACAGCAGAAGCCAAAGCAAAAATTAAGATAGCTGGTAAGACGATCCCAAGACACAAAGATGCCTGCGTCTGAGAATACAGAAAAGTCAGTCTAACTAATGTTTTCGTCTAACGTCGAAATGTTCTGAGTAGTTTCAGTAATTTACGAGGAAAATGGTAAGCAAACTTTCGAAAACCACGTAGATATCAACCTTGTTATAATGGGATCAGTACTGCCCGTCATACCTGTTACGTACAAGTCTCACTAGCCAACGAAGTTTGGACTCACTGGAAATACTGCATATTTTCCTTTCGATAAACTTTGCAATACGACAACACCTCCCATGCTTTCAGTATTGATCCGATCCAGACCGAAATTGTCACTGTAGTCAGTAAACCAAACTCCTCTGATGCCGCATCGCACCGGGGGTTTGGACAAAACTCTTCCCTCTATTTCGGACACCGTCTTTTTTGCGTAAATACTGGAATAGGGTTTTATTCGAAGGCCAGAATTTCTGTTAAGTTATCGGAGCCGAGTCCGGTTCAGAGTGTACCGAGAAACCGTGCGCCACTTGATACATGACATGTAACCGTTTTATGTTTGATGCGGATGACAAGGGGCGAGACAGTGCAAACTGAACGCGGCTGCTACTGTTACCCGCCCGACTTCACTTAACGAGCGCAGTCTCCTGTACAAAATCATTCCTAATTCTGTACGTATGAAACCACTAGACAATCCTGTTCGCTCACCAAAGGCTGCTTTGACTGCCTGACGTACTTTTCTGCGGCAACTAGTTCACAGTTGTGCAGCTAAACTGAACTCAGTATGTTTTGGGATACGGAGCTCCGAAGACTGCCCGAACCATCTGTTAATTTCACACAACTTCAGTGAAGCTAATCGCATGATTGAACAACAGCGTCTACATGATCGGCTTTGGTCGAGTGGTTTAAAGCTTTAGCTTACCAGCTGTAAGGTCAGAGGTTCGAATCCCCGCCAGCACCGGTTGGTTTGGTGGTAGACAGTAATTCAGTGTCTTTGGGTTCGTTATCGCACCTGAAGTACGTGTTTCTCCACTCTAAATCTCTGGTTATGGATGTCAGTTATCTCCGACAATGGAGCGGACCTTTGTGGCTATAGGGCGTACCCGTTCCATAGCACTTATCATCAAGCTTGGAGTAAAAAATTACCAAAACTGCCCATCAAGCGAGATAAGGAAATTTCACAACCGAGTAGATCAAAAGACGTCGGAAAGAGATTTGAGACCGAAGTCAAGACCATTTCCAGTGAATAATCCAGAAAGCCTCATAAAAAATCCATCAAACAGAACCTCAAGATCGACGACATTGTAATTGCTGCAAAAAGGCAGTAAATTTCGGTCTACGCAAGGAGACTGCGACGGCTCATGAAGCAGTTCCTTCCTCAGAAGCAGAGTTGGTGAAACTACGAACATGTAATATCCTCAAAAGCCAGACACCTATTATCCTAGATATATCAATGTTTGAAAGAAAAGTACTATCCACCCAACCTATTCATGTTATCAGAGCTGACGAAGGCAATAAATCAGTTGTTCTTAACAGGTCAAACCACGAGTCATAAGTTTTGGAAGATCCAGAAATTGAACTAGAAGAAAAAATTGGAGTAAAGAAGGTGAACTTCATTTTGGGCAAGATGAAAGCCCGGAAGAATAAACACCCATTAGTTCGGAGAGGAAAACTCGGGAGGTGTTTACAGTTCACATAGTCATCAAAAACGAATCAACTGTGGAGATTTCACGGATTACCAATCATTAACAAACCTGATGTACGTGCTTGCCCGATGTTGAGCTCTGCACCTTATGGAACCCATATGTTAGCCGTGTACTTCAGTTGTTTGCTAAAACCTTATCAAAGACTGCTAATAGTAATTCATATAAAGGACGTCTTTGACTTTGTCCTTATTTTTTGAATTATTGCACCAGAAAGGCTATGAGCTCTTGATGAGCTTCAGTGTGACATCCCCTGACACGAGCGCTCCCATGCAAAACAGTCTGAAGTTTTACCAACCCAAATTGATTACGCAAACCTCCCTAGAAAAATGATGCTCGTTAAACTTGTCCGATATCCTCACAGGCATTAAACTATGCCTCAATATCCCCTACTTTACACTCAGAGACACACTACGCAGACAGACTGACGGCATGACCACGGGCTCTCTTGCATCACCAATTGCAGCTAGGATGGTTTTGCATTCGATCGAATTCAACGCGATAATGATACATTTGCTGTCGTCATATAGAGATCCCTTCCGTGTCTCAATAGCCAACACATTTCGGTTAACTCTACAATGTAGACAGAGTACTGAAAGGATTGTCAGCCTCCTAGACTGCCGGTTCAGAGTGGATGACTCCAGGGGATAGGAACTCGATCGAAAAAATATGTCAGTGATTCGAAGAAAGCATTTAAAGTGAAATTGGAGGAAGCAGAATACCACTGGGCAGTCACCGAACCGATTTTTTTTTTCTGCGATTTCCAGCGCCACCGTCATCTCAGGCAGGGTTTTCGGCGAAGGGAAATGACGATAACTCGTCTTTTTATTTTGCCCTCGGCGGATGTATCTCCTATTTGAAAGATAAAGCAAATCACATTGTTTAGATCAGATGAAACAATCAAAAAGTGTAAATCTACCCGTTAAAACAATGGTAACAAAGTTGAATAACAACAGAAACAACTTTACGTCCAGTCTTCTGTAGAGACACTTTTTGAGTCTTTGTAGTCGGACAAATACGTTTCAAAACCGGCTGCCAAACAGGAGAAAATATTTTATCGGATATAATTGAGTTTTCAAAAGGGTGAAGGTTCTCACTTGCCTTTTCCTAACTGTAAATCTATTATTCGTTGTCCTAAACATATGAATTACCAAGGAAATTCACTGGAACGTGGATGGTGATCAGCACTGTGTCGTCCTACAAAAATAATGACCATTTATAGTGCGGATGAGGCACCAGTAAACTCGGATGAATGTTGGTAATGCTTGATGGGACATTTTATGAACAATTTGGCTCCGAAGAATCATACGGAAACACAAACCTTTCATAGTAATGAGTTGATAAATAAACGAGTCAGTCCACGAGGTCCTTTGCCATACTCTGTCGAATGAATGGATCAAATTACGGTGGCCGAACTGGTCACAATCTCGCAAAAAATGAGGACAATAGTCACTGTTCACCTTACTCGACTACTTTTAGAAATGCAAACCACAATAGCTGGTAAACTATAATTCCGGTAACGGAGAATGAACGCTCCACAAATTTTCTCGTCCAATTTCTCACTCTCGTTTTTTCGTGACGAGAGCAGAACGAAATGCGATCGATAAACTTCGATAAAAACAAAACGGCTTTCTTCCCGAGCACAACACACACATGATTCGGTGATTAGAACAAAAATAGGGATTCCCAAAATTACTGCTGAAATTTTATCAACCGAGAACAATCCAGTTGCTATGACGAATACAGTTAATTGTCCGAAAAATCCCCCAGGGCACATTTGGAAAACACAAGTTGGCGAACAAGCTCGTTTTCAGTGATTCTCAATCATGCCAATACAACACAATATATAGGACTAGATGCATAAGGGATACAGTCAACAAAAATCGTGTCAGGGATCATCGTTCACACCTAGTGTGGTACAGGATTATCCGGAAACCAGGTGTGAATGGACTAACACGTTCTCAACATGTAAGCTTTCGAACGTTCGTGGACCTGACGTTGGGTGGTGAGTGGGCCAGGGTAGATTGAGTGCATGCACAAATTTCTTCTGAGCACATAAAGGGGGGTTGTGGAGGCGAATCCCGACCGCTTCCGCTGTGGCCAAGATGCGACTTCTCACCGATCTTGAAAGCCGACCTCGGACCCTATACAGGGGGCGGAATGCTTGATCCACGTTCACCACGTGATTAGTTTCAGCTAGGTGTGAAACGACTGCGCTGGTAATTGACCTAATTGTTCCAGTCCTCAACCACGCTGGATGATGCTCACGGATGCGTTCAGACAAGCGTCTGGTCGTGCGGCCGATATACGTTGTGCCACAGGAACAAGTGAAAGAATACACACAAAATGAGGCTGCAGAAACAGGCACATTGTCTTTTATCCGCAAACACACCGTTGGCTTAGAGGTGAACAAAACACGCAGTTTAGCAGCGTAGAATGTTTTGTTGACGACGCTCGCCAATCTTCGGTGAATTACATCTGCCAGAGTGTCGCCTTTAAATGGCAGAGAGATGTATACTGATTTCTTTTCAACTACCATTTTCCTTGGAATTTCTTTATCCAACTGCATTATCCGGTCGACTAGGCGTTCCGGGTATCCGTTCTGAATAAAAATATTGCGCACCGTAACAAGCTCTTCTTTTATGGTATCTTCGGTGCAGATCTTTTTCGCTCTGTTCGATAGGCACATAATCACGTGGTGAACGTGGATCAAGCATTCCGCCCCCTGTATAGGGTCCGAGGTCGGCTTTCAAGATCGGTGAGAAGTCGCATCTTGGCCACAGCGGAAGCGGTCGGGATTCGCCTCCACAACCCCCCTTTATGTGCTCAGAAGAAATTTGTGCATGCACTCAATCTACCCTGGCCCACTCACCACCCAACGTCAGGTCCACGAACGTTCGAAAGCTTACATGTTGAGAACGTGTTAGTCCATTCACACCTGGTTTCCGGATAATCCTGTACCACACTAGGTGTGAACGATGATCCCTGACACGATTTTTGTTGACTGTATCCCTTATGCATCTAGTCCTATATATTGTGTTGTATTGGCATGATTGAGAATCACTGAAAACGAGCTTGTTCGCCAACTTGTGTTTTCCGAATACAGTTAAGTTATTCACATTTTTTTACCGTCACAATTGTCCTCTGGCTATTCCTAACGATATATATTCTAGATTTCAACCGTGAAATCCAGTGGGACCAATCGAGTGACACGTAAAATCCCGAATCGTTGGCGACAGAGAACGAGATTGTCTGATGAAACAGTACTGCAAAATGAATCACGATAATATGCAAAATATACAAAGCTCGAATTGTGAGATGTCCGGGTGTAATTGTATACATCGTCAAGGCACGACTGATGTGATTGTGAATAGTTAACAGGAAAATCATTGCATGCCAACAAGTGTGTTAGACAGCGTTCGGCTTTGACCAAAGTGTACTAAACAGCGTCTGGCTGTGTCAAAAACGCCGGTGAACCTGGTCACCAGCAATCAATAAACGGAATGTGCCTGAGGTTAGCACGTGATGCATGTGCAGGGGCAGAGGCGACAATGGCGCACACAAAACGAATGGGACCGGGAGCGATTTTCGTGGACCGACAGGCAAGCCGTGTGTGTGTGTGTGTGTGTGTGTGTGTGTGTGTGTGTATTTGGTGTCAATGCATGTTCGACAAGTCAACCAAGTGAGAACGGCGTTCCGGGTCAGGCCAAAGGCAGCGTGCAGTGAGTCAATAGTGCGAATGTCAACGGTATCGACCTGTGAGGAAATAAACGTGGACTAGTCACAAGGTCCTGATACCAGGAAAATAAGTAATACGGTATGACTGAAGGTACGGTGCTAAAAATGCAAAATTAACAATGGTGAAGAGGGTCACCTATACACCAGAACACGTGATTCATAAGCACCATGGACGAGTCAGAATAAATCAGGGGTAATTCACATTCAATTTGGTTAGACGTCTAAACAGATTTAACACATGTAAACCATAAAAACCTGCCTGAAAGTATCAAATCCGTACTAACCAAATTATACAATCATAATCCGGAAATCCAAAAATGATGATACCAGAGTACACAGGATGATTTTTCCAACAAAACGTAAACTGTACTAACCGAATATTCTTATTCCTTATTCTACATGTAAGCATCTAGTTTTCACTGTTGTAACTATTGCCCCATTCATAGTTATAACGAGTATAAGGAGCGAATGAAATTTCCCACACTGTGATTCGTCATGCAGTATCATCACCCAGCTCACCATTGAAAGCCATCGAATCAATCCACAGCTGTTTCATCCTTTTTGGGAATCATCAGCGGTGCACGGCCACCTAGCCTCACTCTGGGAGTTCACCCCGAGGACAACGACCGGGGATTGGACTAATCAGTTTGGTTCTCGACGGTCTATTGAACGTGAACACTATACGACACAGCGCCGTTCCGTCACTCACTTCTCGTGAGTGACAGACAACCAGGTGACCGCACAACAATCGACAATTCAGTTCAGTTCAAACAACCATCAGCCTCACTTGTACTTCTGTGCATCGTCCAGCTGAGGGTAGAATGAATAGAGACAAAACTGAAAAAGGACGGAAAAGAAAGTAATAGATGGACATCACACAGACAAAGAAAGAGTCCAAATGCAACTACGCTACTGACCACGACACCCAGCTATATCATTTGATATCGCGAGTCATCTGACAGACGTATCTTACAGACGCCAACCTAAGAGTCTCACTGGTCCTATCTGGCTAAGTTTACTAGTCAAGGTTTTCATAACTTTTTGTCGTTCCATGAACTGATCACCTCGAGCTATCTTCCAACCACTACCTGCCTCGGAGAACAGCGTACGCCGAGTAAGTCTATCGATAAGCATGCGTAAAGCATGTCTCAGCCACCTTAACCTGTTTCAATTCAGTACCTGTCCCAGAGACTGACCTTTGGTTCCCAAAACTTTACACCTGACCTCAGCAATGCAGATGCGGTGCTCCCATCATAATCCACCAACAAAACGAATATATCGGTGCTCAAACCCCGGTAGTACTCGTCTACCTTCAGCCCTTACCGGCCATGTTTCTGAGTTGCACAAAAGATCCAATCTAATAGCCACGTTACAAAATCAATTCTTGGTAGACAATCATATGCCGAGCAGGCAACACAGATGGCTCAGATGGACAAAAGCCAAACACGTTAGCTGACCACCTGGTGAGAGGCAACTGTCAAAGCGACAAAGTTCTCTACTTCAACTGGGACTTCCCCAGCCAATACAAGGTTTGGAGCAGAGTCACCCCAAAGGCGCAGTAGCATTTTACACTCTGAAGGTGAAAAACATATTTCAAACATCGCTACACTGTTGTTTAATTATCTAGAAATAGTTATGGACACACCTGAATCTTCACGTCCGAGTATTCCAGATCAGAAAGTTGATCGTTTGAGCAAAAGTCGCTGCCGTTATTCTCACATAAGGATAAAGCTATGTGAAGAACCGTTTCAATCACAAAATTGAAAAAGAATAACGGAACAGAGCAACCATGATGAACTCCTTTTTTGTGGTTAACTCGGATGAAAGATCGCCCTAAGCATGAATTCGACTTCGACTGTTGGCATACAAGCATTGAAAACAGAGATACATTTCTCTGGCAAGCCCTTCAGCGAGAGGCAGCGCCAAAGAACTGTACGGTCGACTGAATCGAGTGCAGCTTACAGATCAAAAAAGATGGAGAATGTGGGCCTACGAAAGATATGTTTGTGCTTTACAATTTGACGAAAGACAAACATGTAGTCAATACAGTCTCGACTGGGTCTAAAACTGGCTTGATTCTCACGCGTACACTCTTCACGGGTGTTGGATAATCGGTGGAGAATAGGTCCGGCACACAGTTGGGATGTGATACTGACTAAGCTTATTCCTTTGTGGTTTTTACAAGAGAATCTGCCAACTTTCTTGTGAATCGGCACAACCACTGATTCTCACCATTCCCTAGAAATCTGTTCACCACCCCAGGATATCCGGAGGATTTAAGTTAACTCCCAAACACTAAAAAATAACCATCTCTAAAGAAGGACGGAAACAACCCATCTGGTTCAGCCGCTTTGTATCACTTCAGATAAACTGCCTCTTGCTTAACCTATATTTCTGACGAAGAAATTAAATCTGTTTTCATCGTTCCGCTTTAAGATATAATCGGAAGGTTTACTTTAGAAGTGGGCCAAATGAAATGTTCCCGAAAGTGCTTCACACAACGGTCCAGATGACGTTCCTGAGAATGAGTCGGCGATCCGTCGGACGCCTCAATTTACTCATTCAAACCGGGCTTCTGTGGACCGGTATATCTAATCAAACGGTAAAGGTTGCGACTACTGTCAACAGAATCAGCCTTCTCTATTTACCAACATTTCGTAATCCACCATTGCTCACGGTCATTTCTCAGGCTCCTAGTCAGTTGGCGTCACAAGAATTTAGGCGCTTCGTTGATTGTGGCCTCCAGAGGGACGGATCTGCATGCATCTAACAGAGCAACAGATGTCAAAAATATCTACCCCGTACGAGGCTTGAATGAACCAGAGTCTTGTGTGGCATTGGAAACGGCGTGCAAGGCTTCCTTGATCTGCTGCCAGTGTTCATTTGAATCTTCGATATCCAAAAGCATCGGTAAGTGTGTTGACAACTCCGACGAGAAAGTAGACGGTCGGTCATCGTCTGGAAGCAACTGCATGGGACTGGTGATTATAGATTTACCGCACCCACAGATGAGACCTAAACCGAAGCTTTATCTGAATCCCCAGGCGTAGACCAAACTGAGCGACAATCTCCAACCAATCCAGGCCAGCGGTGACCAGTGACAATATGGTCAATCGGAGTCCAACAGTATGAAGCCGTAGGGGACGACATGTCAGTTAACCCCACTCCTCATGGCAGGAGTTCGTACTCGCCAGAAACAGTGTGTGATCTAAACATAGCTGGATGAAACGATCGCCATTTCCAGTGCGGTCGACGGGGATAGCAAACCGGCTCCCTCTGTGTCTTTCGGAATCTCCCAAATAGCCAAGTTGGGCGTGGAAATCCCCAGAAATGACCACCATGTCTGTTGAACGCACGCTTCGAAGTGGCTGAGACTAACGGCGGTAGAATTGGTCCTCAGTCTCAAAAGATCTGCAATCAGTGGGCACACACAGACACAACAAATAAAGATCGCCATTTCAGTCTGTTACTGTGGACGCGTACAGGACCGACCATCCGAACGGCACACAGAAGACCGTTCACTGGCGTCCAACCGAGCGGTGCACGCTCAGCTCTCGTGCTCAAATCGATACCAACGCTGGCCTGACAACCAGCAGTAGACGCTAGATCTTCCAACACGCCAAATGTAAAGAGAGAGACCGAAGTTTTTTCTGGACTGCAAAGGGGTGATCACAGAAGTGGGTTCTTGTAGGCACCTTTCAAAGAAACAGCATACATCCATTTTGAAAGTTTCACAATTTCTATAGTGGGTAGCCCGCTGCCCTATCTGACAAAGTGTGCAGACGTTGAACACAGCTAAAAGTAATGGAGGTGTAGGTTTTAGAGTTGCCCTTTATTTACGTCCATCGTTATCCACTGTTTTCTTCAGATATTCAGCAACCCGTGGCATTTCGGATCGGTATTTAACTACAAGAGCGGAAATTTGTGAGACCCTTCACAGGAAGGACGCTGGTGGCTTCTGTGTCAATAATACCTCGTGGTCGCCTTCACCCCAGAAGGGTTTTTTCTTTGGCAATCCCAACCATAGCTTCGGACTCAAAAATCCTACCCACAATGTGGTGGGGCGTTAACCCAGCACGGAAAGTGACTGAAGAGCCCGTGAAGGAACTTCTGGTCTGTCACCTGAGATCTCATTGTTGCAAGCATTCTGTCTTCTCTTCGTTGATGTTTTGTTATCGATCAGCCTTTCGGATTCAGTCCTCAGCTCCACGCACCCAGTGGAAGTAGCAGAACGTGGACGGGACAGCATCCTTTGGGCCGAGTGCTACCCAGCTTAGGCGAGAGATAGCTGCCTAGTGCAGTGCGATGACTTCTCCCACCGCCGAGAGAAACTCCAGGTAATCCACTCCTTTTTTGACCGGTTAACTGTTTCTCTCCGTATTTATTCGCTGGAGTATCCTCTCCAGGCCATGGTGGTTAAAACCAGCTGTAGCCCAGCAACTGGTTCAGAGGCTGAACTTCATTTGGCCTCTACCCAGACACGTCACGTATGACTGCATCTTGGGCTCAAGAAAGCCATTCAGATGATGGAGGCACGCAAGCCACAATGCGACTCCAAGGTGATGTCTCGTGGTGATGGACAGCGACCGACTCATTTTACTGATGACTTCTACGTAGGAAAATAAGCGCAACGAAGGCATTTCGTAATAAACAGACTGCAGAGTGTGGCTACTATATACATATAAGTAGTAGAATATTATATTCCGATGCATATAGTAACAAAGGTCTGTAGGCCGTCCATATATAATTGCTTTCGTTTTATTTAGCCCCCCCCCCACAGAGAAGTCATCCGCCAATGGAGGTCATCGTGATACCGTCAACTGGTTGACTGCCACACAAGAAAGGTCCTGCGTTGTAGTGTGTTGATGTTCAATAAACCACTGAGACCCGAAACCGATTGGTCTTGTGGTTAAGATGTTCGACCACCAATCGTTCACCTCGGTCTGGAGTCCCAGTGTGGGTCTCGGTAGATGTGCCCTGCTGATGACGATTCCTAATAGTTCAGATGAAACAGTTGAACGGCGCTATGATGGTTTTCAATGGTAAGTTGAGCGATGATACTGCACGAGAAATCGCGGTGTGCAAAGTCATAATATTCGCTAGACAAGATTTCGGTGAATGATTTTATGGAGGTCACCAACTGTCTGAATTCTTATCAGCCAGTTTGTCTTTGTTAGAAATACCCACGAATTACGGCAGTTTCAACGAGTTTCAAGGAGGATTTTTACTCCATGTGGCAATGCAGTTATCAAAAAATACACGATCTGATGAGTGAATGATTAACGAAGCGAGTATCAAATATGAGGATGACGCTATTTAACGATAGTTTCATTACTAGCAGAACTCGAATAGATGCAAAAAGAGAATTATATTTGTCGAACAGCATAAGGATGATACAAAATTCTGATTGAACAAACAAATCAGAACAAACCAATGGATGCAACAGACAATAGGATCGATGTGAACATGTCAGGGGAGCGTTATTCATGGTAGATCAGAAGGTTGGTTCTTTGGAATAATACGGTAAATGACAATTAAAACTGGCGTTCGTCAGCCCGTATGATTCGTAGTGAAAACGTTAGTTAGTTCATGGTTCCCAAACTTTATGGGGAATAATTGTCCAACTATCAGATAGTTAAAGGTTGATCGGCTTGGTTCGTTTCGAAACCCATACGAACCGAAGCTTTCGCTAAATACAGAAAAGAAAATAAGATAAGCGGTTACTTGGAACTTCTACGGCGTTATACACGCTAAGTGTCAGTCTATGCTGGTATTATTCACTTATCCAAAGAAACACAGTTGGGAAGATTAACCATGTTGTGATGGTTTTAAAACTGCCTGGACCCTACACTTATATGAGTAAGTATTACACGACGTCTTTTGGATGAAATGAAGTAGATTCAAATGTTTTCCATTATCAACTAGATGTTTGGATTAATGAGAAATGAAGAACTTATTAGCAACTCTCGGTAAAATCAGCTGCACCAAGATGGTTGTCCAGTGTTCATTCAGTCATACCTCGATTGACTAATAGTTCAGCGTAGTCTCTTGAACAGTATAGCAAGCCGTCTAGTTCTTTGCAATTCCATCGACTGCAAAAAAAGAAAAATCGATTCGAATAGACTGCAACTGTAGAATGAACGGAACGAACAAAGGTTATGGAACACGGTCGTGGAACATTACCTCAGCTGTTTTTTGCAGACTTTACATTTAAGACATTCCAGGTGATAAACTCGATCAAGAAGGATCAAAGAACTCCCGGGCTTGGTCAGCTCATCGCACTCAAAACATCGAGTCTTGCTCAAACTTTGGGGGTTTCGATCTGAACCCTGAAAGGAGAACAAGGGAGTTTTGAAGCGATCACTCGCGAACGGATAGCGTAACGAAAGACAATTTGTTCCAGTCCTAAATGACTGCTAGGATATCTCGTTGTCCGGTTAGAATGAGGGTTACATTTACCTGGATTCGTTTCTCATATATGACGTCGGTAGGTGTTGATTCCAAGGGGAGAGGTGTATCTGAAGCGTCCTGTCATATTCGCAGGATTCATAAAAAAAGTAGAAGTATTCTTAGGTGATATTCTTTTTCATTTCAAATATCCACTGATTATACACTTATATGATATCGAATAACTGTCACAGGAGTGATCAAAACAATGTCAAACAATGTATTACTTGTGTGCCTGTTGTTCAGTTGTACATGATTTTCAGCGTCTGCCTTATCTATACAGTTGTCTTGATGAAGTACTGTCACATACGGTGAGGTTGGACAGAAGTTAGTCACGTAATAAAACCGGAAACATCCGTCGACTTCAAGTTTTTTTACTTCATTTAAGGGTATTATATCTGGGACGTTTTCTCACTGGATAACTTTGATTTTACTCTTGGTTTATGAAACGACAAGCCTAGAAGACAACTCACGGAATCAGTTTTGTTTCCCGTGTCCCTCAGAATATTCACGTTGGTCATACTTGGGCCTGAAAAAAGGAAACCTCATTTTCGCGCATACATTGAAATAGGAACGTGCGAACAACAGTTTGTTATGTACACTTGTGACTCACATTGTAGATTTAGAACCTGTTTATGATGTGCGTTACAGTACGGATTTCCGTTGACAACTGCGTACCGTCCGACACTGCAAAATATTGAGAGAAAGCACCACGGTAATTTGATACAGAACTCTTCTAATGTGCAGTACGGATTGGTGAGGTGAATAACAAGATGACAAGCGTAAATAGGACAAAGCATGAATACTATAACCTTATCATCTGGATTGCAGTTTAGGTTCTTCCTCAGAGATATCGTCGGGAACAGCAGCACCCAGTTGGTGGTTGTTCGAACTGAACGCATGTCCAGCTGCAATCAAACCTGCGGGACTGTCATGACAGCATAAACAAAACGCGACTCTCACTGAACTTCTGACGACTAGAGGCGGATAGTTCACATGTTGAACTTTCAAACTTTCAAATGAAAACATTCACCATCTCCCGAATAAATCGTGTTACAATAATTATTTTCAACCGCGCATTAATAATTAATCTTGGGCATTATACCAAGGAGAATGTTTAAAGTTGAGTAAAAGCGAATAGGAAGTCAACGTTTCTATAACAAGGATTATCCGATTAAAATTTGTGCCTTCGTAAATCCATGCAATTCTGGAATTATTTTCCAAAATAAATCAGACATCAATCATGCAGGCAAATTAAAATCTATGGAAACGTCCGAATGAAACAACGTGAGTAGTAACAATACTTCATCAGCTGTACTAAGCAAACTAAAATCTACCACAAATGTACGCACAAACGGTCGTGAGTTTTCGATTTTCGCCTCACTGAAACGTCACGCAAAGGGGAAAAGGCCTTTTACTACAACCACACTGAAGACCAACTGAAGACCACCGCTTGGAAACTTCGCAGGGCTGACGTCTTCCAGTTCGGCTCAATTTAGTTTATTCCGAATAAACTTCAGCGATCTACGGGGAGCAGCTATTTGGGTTGAGGTCTCGCAGCGGGAATCTAAACCTGAGATTAACTCACTTTGGCGTATGAACAAAGTGTTAAGAAAATTATGAACAATGGTGACCAGGTGATAAAAAAGTGGGTGAGCAGAAAAACTCCACCGGTCGTGACACCTGAGTAGTTCAGCCGCCTGGACCGCCGATAGCCTTTGAGGTTTTATCTGATGGTTTGGCTCGTGTCTCTTAAACTCGGCGCCTAACCTCCGCATTGCAGATACGGTGTTCTCACCAGATTCTAGCATACTACAAAGACACTGGTGTCCGAATATCGAAAATCTTTGTGTCCTCCTCTCGTAGTGGCTACTTTTCCGAACCGTGAAGAAGAACTGGCCCGAATGCTGCAGGTTACACTAGGACCCTGACAGATAAACTGATGTCACATCGACGCAACAGGTGAGTGAGTAGGGAAAAAGTCAAATACACTCCCTATGTACGCGAACACACGCCATGAGATGTGACCTACAGGTGAAGTGCAGTTGTTAGTGCGTCGGAATTCATTCATCTGGTTTGATTTCTCCACAAACTATTATGTGTAGTGTTGAAACACCTCAGTCTTTCAGCAGCACCTTCCATTTGTGGATGCGGAATGCAGCATGAAAGTTGTTGGGCGGTTATCCAAATTGTTCACAAAGTTTACAACTTAAATGAATCTTAACTTGAAAGAACTGTGCTGGCTTCAGTCTAAATCTCAGACACTTTTTCACTTGGAAACAGTTTGATGCCGCTGTCTTCAATGACAAAAGCGCAGTCTTCAGAATCATGTCAAATAAGTTGTCAAAAAAGAGAGGGTAACCCTGATATGCAACACTTATCGGGATGGCCACCTGTGAAAGATCTTCCCAAATGTGAAATCGGCCTCGGTTATTCGTGTGAAAATATATCACGACCACAGTAAATTTTCTGATACGGCTTTCAGCAAGAGCCAATGTCACAGGACCGTCAAAGATCACTTTCAGATCAAGAGAAGCAAATAGTAAACCTACGGCAGGTGTGCCTGCATTTTAAAATTTGTAGAACGGTTAAGTTGAGGTCAACCTGATTCTTGTGCAATCACTGTTCGCGAGCTTTGGACAGGTGGTGGATAATAGTACCAGAAAGCAGTTTAGATACGATGCTAATCTGAACTATCAGGGGGAAATTACCACCTTTAATAAATCACTAATTCACACAAATTTTTCGCAAATTGTTCCTTTACCTAAATCAAAAATAAGAAATTTCCAATTTCACTGTCAGTGGTGGGCCAACATCATTATGGGTAGATGGAGACAGTAGCAGCCTTAACCCATTCAAGATGGTTCATTTCACGAAGAAGCTCCTTTTCTGACGGGGGAATGGGATTTACATCCTAAAATCGTCATCGTACTACCTAAATGGTCTGGTTTAAATGAAGGCCAAATAAACCATTCATCTTTATGCTCCAACCAACATTCCAGACGACCCTGCTGAGTCTGAATCAGTGAGCTATTTGTCTCCTTAACCTGTTCGTTAAAATCCGGATTTTGTGAACCGGTATTTCAAACTAGACCGAGAAGATTGAGGGTATTGTCGATCGTCGCAGCCTTTTCCATCTCTTTGTACACAGCGGTCCATCACTGTCCACCGTCAATTATCAGGCCCCGAAGAGACCGGTAATCGGTGCATCTCCGTTCGTCATTATGTCTGGAATTCAGAAGAATCGAACTGTGGGCTACTAATAATGCGAACAGGGGCGCTGATGACCATTATTTGTGTGTGTGTGTGTGTGTGTGTGTGTGTGTGTGTGTGTGTGTGTGTGTGTGTCAGATTTACGGACCTTGCTAACCATCGACAGCTGGATTGCAACAATACCTTGATGGGTAACTACGCTTGGAAGGCAGATCGATGGTTATCTTTCAGTAGCAGATGCGGGAGACGGTTGACCTATGAGCTATTTTGTCCCAGGCAAGACTCAGACCAAACGCTCACGGACAACAGCGGTAGTAGACAGTAATCTCCAATCGCGTTCGGCTCGTTACCACACCTGACCTACTGGGTCCTTATGTGGTTCTTCGCCACTCCACGTCTCAGGGTCTGGTTGCCCGTTACACCTAACCGCGCAGTGAGCCTTCGTGGCTACGGGGTATATACCCCTTCTATTGCACTCATGCGCAAGCAGGTAATAAAAAAATGAGTTGAAACAAGATGTCATATTATTATTTGATAATAATTGCATTATTTTCACATTACTGCACCAAAATTGGCATGGTACCAACACCACAAAAAAGGAAAATTATAACAAGGACAGGAAAGTCAATAAAAACGTCTTTGGCTGACCCGTCCCACGAACTTTAGTAATATTGTAGAAGCTTCGCCCGTTTATTATGGAGCCCGCGAGTTGACTAATCACGCCGAACAACACTCATACCACCGGTTTCGACTCTGAGTCTTATCCCTCAACGTCTAGAAGAAAAAGGCACTCCTTATACACTGGCCCCAACCAGGGGAGTCGGAAGGTACCAGGTGAGGCCAATGCGAACGTAAACTATTATTTTACCAAACGCCAATTCATGTTCTGACCATCGCATGGTTTCATCCATCCGTACCCAGGAAGCGCAAATAGCTCACGGAATGGTAGGCCATGAGTGGGCAGGTGTAGAGCGTGTCTAAACCACCGGAGGCGATGTAGAGAGATTATTATTTTTTTATCAGAAAGTGGCCATCCACATTTAACACACTATGACGAACATCGTTGTGCTCACACAGTGTTCCCATGAACCGTGAGTAACGCTCCGAAGATGTCTGTGGTTCAAAACAGAAGGTTACCGAGCGTACTCAGCGCAGAGCGGCCAGCATTCTCAACCATAGAGAAAAACAGTGTTCTGTTCCCAATACTTTGCGTACTGATGATGTCACCTCGACTGGTGATGTAACGTTTGTGACCTAAACGCCAAGCTCAGCGATCAGAAGTCACTCAACAGTGTGTACTGTTATACTGTAGACCCGTTCCATTAGTGAAAGATGGATGTCATGTTGGCGCCACAAGTGAAGAAGGTTAACGATAGCCAGTCTGACCTTCACTAATCGTGTACTGATTCCTTTTGGAATCCCACCTTCAACTGCAATGCAGTTTTGGAGGTACTTGCAGTTACTGATTATTTCGAGATGCTCCCCATAAAGGATGAATGATTGAACGGGCTTCGGTCAGCCTTATATGAATACTTTGCACTTAGGTGGTGCAGAGCACACTATATCTGAACCAAAATGAGCAACAGTCCTCAGTCAATCCACGCCAGCAGGACGTTTTGAGTCCAACACTACGAAGGCGCAAAGTGACCTTACGTGATTTGGTGCCGCTTTTTTGCGAGAAATAAGTAGGCGATGGGAACAATCCGCGGACAGAACACATTTGAATGAGTCACTCATCCTTGTCGGCCTGATGGGTTAAGATTTTTGAAGGAGCCTGCTACGTACTTGTCGCTTCGCGTAGATGTGCAGCGCGAACATTGAAAGCGTCAGCAACAATCGTACTGTCTGTGAGGGTATGTGCTGACTCATGGTCGATAGCCCGCCATGTAGCGTCAGCAATCAGCATGTCAGCACCTGTCCGGAATCCAGGTCAGTGCTTGTGCCAGTGAATGCGCATGTTACAAAGCAGCGAATCGATGAGACGTGAACGGATTCCCGTCATATAGCAGCTGGTCATGTGACCAATCAACCAATCAGAAGACAGGCTACTTGATGCGTTGCAACGATTGACTTCAATAATTGTTTCTTCCCATATAAACTATGTGTCTCTTGCTAATAAAATAAGATGATTTGTGGGTGGAATAGGCTCCTCACTAGGGTTAGTGGGACAGGACAAAGTACTGTCCGCAGAGCGCATATGAGCGGCAGTTTCGGGATAACGCGGAAGATTTCGTTTCTGGCCTCAAGAGAGTTATATCTTTTTAGGGCATACTCAAACCTGACAAACGTGCATCGACGCTTCAGTCTGTTGTTATTGACGTGTACAGAAACACAGTCACACTATACACAGAAACGGCTGCTCACTGGGATCCAGTCTAGCAGTGCATGCTCGACCTTTGTGCACAGAGAGATGCTGACCCCAGCGTGACCGGGAGCAATGAACAGCGTTCGGCCCCACTTGTGAAGAGAGAGGCGAGGAACCGAGTTCACGTCAGGGAAGCGAGGCGTTGTCACTGAAGTTGAGTCTTTATGCACATGATATATATATATATATATATATATATATATATATATATATATATATATATATATATATATATATATATATATATATATATATATGTAATGTTTCAGAGACAGCACGTAACACGCACATCAGTTTTGCATGCATATAGATTGTGAAGATGAAGAACGAGGAGTAGAAAGCAATGTCATGTTTTCCGGGATCCATTAGAGGCTCCTCCCAATGGTGACTGAATCTTGATACATCTTAGTGCGTAGAGCAGGCATCAAACCACCAATCACATCATTAGAAATTCTGTGAATAAAGTAATATCAACCAATTCATTCCATAAAGTGCAAATATTCAAAGGAAGTGTTCCACCGAAACATTCGCTGTTGTTCGAATGAAATTGTTAGCAGCAAAACTGAGATAATAGTTCTTTGAGCATCCTTATGAATATGTTGTCGAAGTGATCCCTGGAAATATAACAACTTCCACAGACACGAAAATTCAGTGAGTTTTAAGGCCCATCAAGGAGAACACGGGAGTTACAGGTTCCTAACATCTGCTTTGGTTTAAATAAGTCCTGTTCAAATTCGACTTCTGTGTATAATTAAACTAAAACCATGTTGGTTGAGATCTTCAAAACTTTCCCCGAAAATGAATAGACAAGTTTTGGTTATGTATTACAGTACTATTTAAAATATTATGAGTGTGTTGAAAGACCACACTGCCTGTTTTTGTAGCGGGGAATGCTGGGGCAAGAGAATGACGTCAATATCGAGGCGAATGGACGAACCAAACGAGGGCCACAGACAAAAGAACAGACGGCGGATATGTCGGAGGCTTTCCGAAGCAGACAAAAGGAGGCATACGGACTACCAGAGGGGAAGTAGCTGCTTCTCCGGTAACCAGCAAGATAGCCCAGGTGAAGGGCTGCCGATCAAGCCGTCAACTGGGACAATCGGACCAGCCGAATGGTAATGATGCCCAAGAGAAACAAGCTATCGGCCACGGGAAACTGGCCAGAATGCAGCCGGAGCACTCAAGCGGCCGCAAGAGCAATGCTGATGCCCCGCAGTCTGGAAAAGGGCCTATATAAACGGTTGTGTGTTCCATGACTGGATTTGTTTGGCCGTTGGAATACAAGTATCCTAGCCCGTCTTGTTGTCCTTGTTACATTATGACCGATATTATCATCTTTCCGTGTCTTGCATTCAGAGAACAGTTTCTATGCAAGTGAAGTTATTTCGCAGTTTTTGATTTTGACAGGGACTGTTACGTAATGCTCCGTTACGTTTATTTCGGAAGCCGCAAAGTTCTAGTAGTGAAATCCGGGGTAGCCAATAATCATTTATGATTTTCGTACCTATAAAGCGTTATGATTTGGGGTTCAGGTAAATTTCACGCCCGTTTTCGGACGGATCTTTCCGATTTACAACTTGAGTAATTACATTGTGAGTGGAATACATGCAAGTGGCCAGAGTACTCAAACGGTTATTATTAATTTTTGACTGTATTATGAGGTTGGTTCAAGTTTTATGGTATTATATCTGGATGACGGGACAAGTTCCCCCGGAAGCACATGAATAACGCTACGAAATTTAATAACAATCACAAGTCCACAACACACGCCTTATTTCATTTTGGGGCGGGGCCTGGGGTGGGGGGTTGCTTCGGTATTATTCTTTCTCATACCTTAGCATTCTTGTTTGCTTTCGGCTGGCGTAAATAGCAAAAATCTTTGTTAGCTAACAGTGTGAATATTCCGAAGTGTTTTATCTGATAGCACAAAAGTATAAGGCTTCCCTGTAAAATTGTAATCGGACGGGTATTAGTAGTGGAAAGCTTCACATAAAGAACACTTCGGATTTTCAACGTTTTCGTGTCGTACCGACTAGAAAGTACAACACAGGAACAAGAGATAGCAAATGAATACTTCTGAATATTTTTGTCGTGTTAAACAAAGTGATTGTTTCAAACAATCTAACATCAGACCGATATGCTCCATGCCTTGTGCGGGTACAATTCGTTCACCGCTAAAACAATAGTTCCAATCAAATATATAGAGGTGCGGCCGAGGATATGCACCACTGATGAGCGAAACACGAGTCGGATACTTTCGAGCGCAGGGTTGGTCGAATGACCTCAGGTTTGTGCGTGAAGGGTGGACAGTCAACTAAGCAAAGTATCCTAAGTCCCACACACTACTCTCAAATAACTGCGAGATATATCTAAATACGGATAGCTGTTTTCCCTGCTATATTCAACAGTGGTCCTCACTTTTGATGGTGCACAAAGAGCACCACCTAGATTGGCTTATCCAAGGCCGTTCAAAACGGCCAATGGGTCCATTGTGATAAATCTTGTCAGCAGAAGGCATAATGAAAGCAACAAGCGCGTATTCACGGTTAACTATCAAATACCCTATTATCAACCCACAGCATTGACGTTGGGACCATTGGCCGTATTACCATTCATCAGGATCAAGTGCATGGCCCCAAGTTTAATGTGTAGAAGCGATGAGCGAACATATCAATTCGCATGGTTCAACCTTTATCCAGGTTCACACGAAGGATGAGCACCAACGACGTGAATGGTATCATAAATGAACTACCGTACGGCACATCCTAAGAACAAAAATGAGTTCACTCATTTACACTGTATTAAATTTCAATTGTTCCTCTCCAGTGTAACAGTCCAGTTCAGTTCATTCAACCAATAACCTCGCAATTCTGTGCCCTGGTTTCCGTTGCTACCTCGAAGCATCGTTGAATTAGGAATGAAGAGAATGTAAGCATAAAGTGGAAAAATCGCCCAAAGAAAACTGAGAGACGAAAATAACACAGACAAATAAAGAGTCCAAATGTAACTACGCTATTGACCACGAAACATAGCTATACCATTTGTTATCGCCAGTCATCCTAGGGAAAGGGGTCTCATAGATCCCAAACCGGAAGCTTCGTAAGTCCTATTTGGCCAAAGTCCACTGGTCAACGGTTCCATACCCTGTCATGGACTGATTACCTCGACCTATCTTCTCACATCTATCTACCGCTGAGAACTGCGAATGCCAAAGAATAACATCGGTGTGTATACGAAACACATATCCCAAGCCACCTGAACAACTTTATATGCAGTACCTGTTCTAGAGACTGACCTCTCCATCCCAACATCGCACACCTAAACTCAACACTGCTGATACAGTGTTCCCACAATATTCGAGCTCGGCTACGGAGACACCGATGCTCAAACCCGTACAGTTTTCGCCTATCTTCTACTCTCAACGGCCATATTTCTGAGCCGTCAGAGCAAAGATTGCTGCCGCTGTTTTCACGTGAGTATAGGGCTATCTGAAGAACCATTTCAATTACGAAATTGGAAAGGAATGGCGAAGGAGGGCAATCATGATGAACACCACTTCTCGTGTTGTAGTCCGATGAAAGATTGAAGTAAGCATGAACTCGACTTCGCCTGTACGCATACCAGCACATCTTCCAATGAAAGGCAGCGCCAAAGAACTGTGCGGTCAATTGAATCGAGTGCAGCTTCCATATCAAAAAGAACGGAGAATATGGGCCTACGAAAGGTGCGTTTGTACTCTACCATTTCAAAAAAGGTAAAGATGTGGTGGATACAACATCAACGGAGTCTAGAACCAGCTTGATTCTCACAGCAAAGTTAGAAGTAGAGATCCGCAGCAATGACCATCACGGCTGTTGAATGCAAGCTTCAAAGCAGCTGAAACAAATCGAGGTAGAATCACTCCTTCGTCTCAAAGGAGCTGCAGTCAGCGGACGCATATATACGGACACAAAAAATAAAAATCGATGTATCGGTTGCTGTCGACGAGTACAGCACCGTCTAGCCGAAATGCACGCAAACGATTGCTGCTGGGAATCCTTTACAGTAATGCAATCTCACTTTACATGCTCGGAAAAATCACGACGCAAACGTGACAGCGAGAACCAGACAACAAATCGCCCGACAGGCAGAAAGAAAATCGAAAGATTGACGTTGTACTTGAGATGCTAGGACTAATCAAAGAAGTGTGCTCTTCTAAACACGCTTCAAAGACACAACACACGTCTGTTGTGACACTTTCGATAGTTCTAACTAAGCTAGCTCATCACGCTATTCAATATGGCGTTTGGAAGTTTGATGCGGTAAAGTGAAGGGAATATGTAGACTTCAGAAGTTCACTCGATTTATGCCCGAATCCTGATATATCGCTTTCGACATGACTTCAATCACTCGTGGCGCTCTTCATCGATCCTAAATTAAGGGAGGGAAAACTACTAAAGCTCTTTACAAGAAGGATGCTGCAGGCTTCTGTGCGAATCATACTTCGCGGCTGCCTACACCGCAGAGGCGATTCGTTTTGGGAATCCTAACCTGTGCTCTGGACTCAGAAATCTCACCGACGATGCAGTGGGGCGTTCACCCAACACGGGAATATGACCGAAGAACTCGGGAAGGAAACTCCTTCTGATCTGACATGGGAGATCTGATTGTTGCAAGCATTCTGTCTTCTCATCCTCGGTGCTTTGTTATCGATCCACTTTACAAACTCAGTCCTAAGTCCCATATACCCAATGGGACAAGTGGGACGTGGAATGGACAGTATCTTTTGGTCTGAAGTGTTTCCAGCTTAGGCAGTCGACATCTGCCTAACGAAGTGCAATGATTTCTGTCACCGTCGGGAGTAACCCCAGGTACTCCACCCCGACGTCCACTTGATGGAGGCCTTTACACGGGATAACTGTTTCTCTCCGTGTTTATTATCTGGAGTGTTCTCTTCAGGCCATAGTGGTTAAAACCAGATGTTGCCCATCAACTGATTCAGAGGTTGAAAAGCGTCTGACCTGTCAAGATTGGCCTGTCAGGCACGATTGCCTTTCCGGTTTGAGGAAACCGTGTTGTTTTTCTTTTTTAATGACTGAGGTATGTAGGCCAGGAAACTTTGTCAATGTGTAGTTTAGGTTTCATGGCCTGAGTGTATCAAGCTTAACCTTCAAAATGGAACAGACTAAAATACTTGATTTATGAAAATATAAATAATGGAAATTGACATATACAGTCCTGTATGAACTTACTTCAAAGGTTTGTTGCACGTTTTGCATCTGAAGCAATTCCGGTGGTAAACGCGCTTCAGAATGTTCAGTTGTTCTGCTGGATATACCTTTTCATTGCATTCAAAACACTTTATCGCTTCACTTTCAACTTGCAGCGCCATCTGTGTTTAGAAATAATATGCAATATCGGCAGGATTTATGAGTGGTACACGGAGCCATTTTGGCATTCAAAAGTCCATCCCGCGAGCCGGAATCGAACCAACCTTCCGCTCACCGGACAGTTGTTCTACCAGGTGAGATATCGCGGGACGGCCAGTCGGAAGGTCGTCAGTTCGGTTCGGGCTCTCAGACTGAACTTCTGAATTCAAGGAATTACAATTTGATAGTTAGAAGTTAAGCAATGGGCACCATGAAAGTCCATAATCAATCATAAAATTGTTTCACACGATTTTGACGGTTTCAAAACGCAGTCATGAAAATGCTTGTATCAACGTAGCGGCAGTAAGGTTGAAAACATTATATATATATATATATATATATATATATATATATATATATATATATATATATATATATATATATATATATGCAGTGAAAAGTGCATAACGCCTTGGGAACCATCCACAGGACTGATGCACTCGTTCAACGTACCCGTTTTTGCTGTGGTGTCGTCGGTGCCTTGACTGCGGATGTAGTGAAGCTGAGAGAACTGAGACCTTTTTACAGAGTCAGGAATTTGTCAAAGTAATCGTGAATAACCATGTGATTAGAATAAACAAAAACTGATGTGAGCCAATAATTATTTGTTCTATGTATGTAATTACGCGTTCATTTTTTCAGTGAGCAAAAGTTCTGGTTGCCTTAAAATGTATTCCTGGGGTCGTACTAGGAATGCAAAACTATGGCGGATACAATGAAATCGACAAATCGGTGGTGCGCGTTCCTTGGGATAATACTTGGTATGAAAATCCGAACCACTACAAATCGGAATATTTTGTCTCACAAAGTCATTTCATGGCGACAATCCGAGATTCATGTGCAGCATCATAAGCGGGAACTAACAAGTAAGATTTCTAATTGAGATCTTGGTCAGTATCTAGTCCTTGGTCGTGTGTTGTGTTGATTGTGAATATTTATCGCGAGATGTTTAATCTCAGGAAAATTCACACACGCAAATAACCAACTTAATTTCAATCACATGATGAGGGAAAATCGATTTTTGATGAGCAGCCGAATCAATCTTAAAATAATAAGAAAGAACAGAGACGGGAAAATTATTTGAAAAAGAGATTATGAGAAGTATAAAATTGGTCTATGACTTTATAGTAGATTGTGTCATCATGTTGGAGAAAGCTCAATAATATGCTGTGTTGTGACAAACAAAGCACATACAGTGCATAAAATCCATAACACATCCACCAGTCGCTAGATTATATAGTAAACTCTAATCTGGAATCAGTACAAACTCACTTCCCAGATTCAGTGCCTGTCTGTGATGAGCATTGCAGTAAGGAACGCCTTCACAAACACCGTACCTTCCTAGGCTAAAACAGAAGAACAAATGAAAAGTATGTGACATTATCTAACTGCTTCAGTTGAAGATTAAAAGCGTTTCGGTAGACCTTAAAGCACAAGATGCAGTTTACCAGTACCTTGCGGAAATTTCACATCATTGACAGACGATTTATACGTGACAAATTTGTCGTTTATCTTCAATCTTACAATCACGCTTTGACACATCAGTCATTTACCAAACTGACTGACTTGAATAGACCAAGTGAAATTGATCAAATCAATTCACCAAGTACATGATTGATCGGAATGTCGACAAATGAGGTTAACTTCGGTAGACTGGGTGAAGTGTGCTAACGTGGAATCAATCAGAGAACAGAACAATCCAACCACGAACTATCTTATAAACGTGTCAACGTAATGGAATCAAAAAGCAGACAAGAAATTAAAAATTCCCGGAAAAATTCAGGAAAGTGTATTCATGTCAGCAAAAATGCATCATGCACAGCATAAGATTCGACTACATGGGTGCTAGGGGAAACTCACTCGAGGACGTTTTGACAGGTTTTGCATTTGAAACAGGTACGATGATATATTCGATTCAAAATACTGAGCTGTTCAGCCGGATACACTTTTATACCGCATTCAAAGCACTTCGGTTCCTCGGATTTAGCTTCCTCGAAAATCTGTGAGGACGATTGAAAAGATTACTTTATCAGGAAAACTAGATACCCTATATACTTGGACTGCTAAAGTTACATCGGTAAACTTGAACCAGCCAAAATCCATGGGTTAAAATTCCTAATGACTCAGTGCATCTCAGTTTACCATGAAGCGAATAAACTATAATCTCTTTCAGTGTAAGAAATCATTAGAACAAATGAGACTGCCTTCGTGCTAGCCTTTCAGCAAAAATTATGGGGACGTAAATGACTGTGCTGCACAAAGAGTAGATCAGGAGTGGAAATGAAAGCATCGGCTGCGTTAAGTGCGAATGTAACACTATTCAGAGGATGCTCTCGTTGCATGTCCCCACTACATCGAGGGCATGCTCACACAATTCATCCACCGACAGTGGCTTCAGCGCCACCATACTTCCTAGAAAACGAAGGTAATCATGATCCTAGACACGTTTGGCCTTCGACTGTCGACGAAACTGCTGGCTTGCTTGCTTCCATCACTAGAAGAGACATACAAAACGGCTTCCTCAAGCCGGAAAGGCAATCATGCCCGAAGTGTTGGCCAGACAAAGTCCAGTACTAAACCAGTTGATGGGAAGCATCTGGTTTTAACCACTATGGCCTGAAGAGAACACTCCAGATAATAAACACGGAGAGAAACAGTTATCCCGTGTAAAGGCATCCATCAAGTGGACGTCGGGGTGGAGTACCTGGGGTTACTCCCGACGGTGACAGAAATCATTGCACTTCGTTAGGCAGATGTCGACTGCCTAAGCTGGAAACACTTCAGACCAAAAGATACTGTCCATTCCACGTCCCACTTGTCCCATTGGGTATATGGGACTTAGGACTGAGTTTGTAAAGTGGATCGATAACAAAGCACCGAGGATGAGAAGACAGAATGCTTGCAACAATCAGATCTCCCATGTCAGATCAGAAGGAGTTTCCTTCCCGAGTTCTTCGGTCATATTCCCGTGTTGGGTGAACGCCCCACTGCATCGTCGGTGAGATTTTTGAATCCAGAGCACTGGTTATGATTCCCAAAACGAATCGCCTCTGCGGTGTAGGCAGCCGCGAAGTATGATTCGCACAGAAGCCTGCAGCATCCTTCTTGTAAAGAGCTTTAGTAGTTTTCCCTCCCTTAATTTAGGATCGATGAAGAGCGCCACGAGTGATTGAAGTCATGTCGAAAGCGATATATCAGGATTCGGGCATAATTCGAGTGAACTTCTGAAGTGTACATATTCCCTTCACTTTACCGCATCAAACTTCCAAACGCCATATTGAATAGCGTGATGGGCTAGCTTAGTTAGAACTCTCGAAAGTGTCACAACAGACATGTGTTGTGTCTTTGAAGCGTGTCTACAAGAGCCCACCTCTGTGACCACTCTTCGCAACCCAATGGGCACTTCAACGCAATCTTCACCGTTTGATAAGAATTACTGGTTCGCGGAAGGATCTACGTATCCACTTTCATCTTATCATGTGAATGATGTTTGTCTTTCCGCGACTCGTAGTGACTCACGGTTGCATTGTATCCCAACTGATCACCCGGAGTTTTTGTCCATCACACTTAGTGGACTCATCAGTCCCATTGATCATAATATAATACATCTTGGCCCAAAGATATGCTCGAAACATTGTCACTTATCTTACACACAGACTAAACAGATCCGTCTTTTTCATCGGGTCACATACAGAAGACCTTCCACTGTTTATCTGCTGTTCGTCTCTCACCATCTCTTATTCACAACGCAACGTCAGCTATCGCATTTCGGTCCATTTTACGACGAAATCAATAAACCTTACCTTTAACGTTCTCCGTCCCACGGGAACGGCTTACTTCCATTTTAGAAAACTGGTCTCACTCCACCTAAAACCGCTACGTAGGGGGAAAGATTTAGCCGAAAAAGCACGCAACACGTCTGAGATCAGTAAAATACCAAACTTGATCAAAAATGAAGTCGAACATCTGGACTTCATATTTTCTCAAAACTGTCTGCACTCCCTGAACATCAAAGATCGATGACAGGCGACCAACCCACACTGTGGTCAGAGGAACAATCTCCCCTCTGACGACATGGATGTTGATCATCTATATACTCCGTTCATTCGTAAGTCGAAGGACTCACACTCAGTTTTCCGACAGGCTAACAATTCATAGTTTGAAAAATTGAGGTACTCAAGCTCTCCAATTGCACCAAATTAACCAAAGCCTCTGGACCGGACGGCCTACTTTCGGCGGTAATCAAACACAGAGCTGGAATTCTCTTTGAGGTAGTGACTGCTGTTATCAATTATTCACTTAAATCGTTCCCCATTCCTGATTGCAACAGTCATTCCCGTAGAAAAAGGGTGGAATAATCAAACGGGAACCAAGAAATTCCGACCAATCCCATTTTCCTCGTAAGCGCTGGAACTGTCTGAACGTGCTGTACTTCAGCGAATCCAAAGTACCGTCACAATTTCCACTGACGAATACCAATTTTAATATAAACTCCGGCCTTCCGCCATTGATGTAGTAGCGTGCAAAGTCCATTTCGCTGCAAAATCCCTCGACGATTTGTGCAAAACAGTTAGACGTGCCTTTCTCGACCACATATCAACGTTTGATAGTGCATCACGATTCTTGCTTCTCAAAAAGAGGGATAAGTATTTGCCCTGCATACTTACATAACTGGCTGATAAACTCCTTCTCAGGAAGAACAAAATGTATCACAAATGGAAGAACCATTTCCGGACAACCCTTAAACATTGCTGGTGTTCTTCAAGCAGCTGTTCTTTCTCCATACCTACGCATCACTTACATTGGAGACTTGACTGTGACACTCAGCCCGTATAGTCCAGTATGTCGATGACGCTGTTTAGGCTCGGTCTGTCTCCCAAAAGTCCGATTTAGATGAGTTCCTAGAAAATATTGCACATACCCAAAACGTTTCTCGGCAGACTGGTCTTCTTTTTAGCGATTTCACATGTCATTTGTGCTTTTTTCCACTTTGCGATCGTCTGTCATAAAACAGAACACCACTGTCAACCCTGCGCCTCTTGAATGCTTGAACGATGCGAAATATTTCGGTGTAACCCTACAAGATAACTTTCATTGGTCTGCACATACATACATCACTGTAGGAAAATTGTGTCTCAAACTTCGACGATTCAATGTCATACGTGCTGACTCATGGTCGATAGCCAGATATGTCGCATCAGCAATCAGCATGTCTGTACCTGTCCAGAATCCAGGTCAGTGCATGTGCCAATGGATTCGCAATTGACAATGATCGATGAGACGAAAACGGGCTCCCGTCAAATGATAGCCAGCCGTGTGACCAATCAGCCAATCAGGAGACAGGCTACTTGATGCAAGTATGACCCCGCTAGATTGTATTGCACTAATTGGTGTCAATGCCTTTTGCGTTTCCACATAAACAAAGTGTTTTGCGCTAATAAGCTGAGATGATTCGTGGTCAGAAAAGATTTCTAACGAAGGTTAGACGGTTTGAAGCACCGGTCATGTGTGTCCGGGGTGTTTTGCCCACACTGAAATTATACATACATATATATACCGGCTTGAAATCGAGCATGGTACCAACGCAGCAACAACAATAAAAAGGAGAGGGGGGGATAAAACACAATGGAAGAAACGCTTAGTTAAAAATGCTGTTTTCCTCTTTTCTTTACTGTAGACGTTTTGGTGCATTTTTGTCATTTTGTTCGCTGAAATGACATGTTTTAGGATTACGCGGCACGAGAATCCGACAAACAAACAGCACAGAATTCGCGCCACTGACTCCTGTTCTCAGCTATGTACCTCAACGTTTCTAACAACAGTCCTCATTTCTTGGGCCCCAACCAAGGAGGCAGGAAGCTCCAACTGAAACCAATGCTGATGCGCCAAGTCATGGCCTGACCGCCGCGTCGATTCTTCCAAGCTTGTCCAGCACCTGCGAATAGGGCATGGAAAGGTCGACGAGGGGTAGGCACTTCAAAAACACCAACGAACCCCCGGAGGTGGTGTAGGGCGATCATTTCTTTAACAGGATGGCTGTCTGAGACTGAAACACGACAACGCACCTCATTATTACTCAGTCGATGTTACCTTCAAACGCGAGCAATGCTTCGGAGACATTGACTGTCGAACACGGAAAGACACCGAGCATCCTCAACGCTAAGTGGTCAGGTCCCACAACAGTTAGGTAAAACACTACGAACCGCGGTAACGTAAACCCGTACCTAAAGAGGGAGCCAGTTGTCTCGGCGACGCCACAGGTGTCACAGATTTGCAACAGTTGCTCTAGCTCTCCCAATTCGTGAACTAATCTCCTCTCCAACACCACCACCAGCTGTTATCAAGCTCCGAAGGTACTTAATTTGTCGGCTAACTCAAGCTGCTCACTACAGAGGATGAGTGTAGTTACAGGCTACCGCCAATCTTAGAAAAGCACTTTGCACTTGGAAGGCGCTAAGTGCATACCATATCTGGATGCCTCAATCGCCAAGCAATCCAAAGCGTGCTGCATTGCCTGTGCACTATCACTCAGTAAGACAGTAATGTAGCGGACAAGGCAAGACGGGTGGAGAACACCTGTTTTTGAGCAGTGAAAGGAGTTCAGTCGGTAAATTATGGGCACTCGTTTATCTAGACGACTTTCCAGACTGTGATGCAGCAACATCGATTCTCTGGTTGCCTGAGTATTTCTGCTTCGTTTTAACCCGGTGCCACCCAATATTAGGCTGGTTCTTTTGACCGCCATTCCGGTTTAGTCGGTCCGGTTGATCTGGTCGATGGCTCAATCTGTAGCCACTCGCCTGGAGTGCCTTTCCGATTGCCTCATATCTCACTGAGTTCCACTGACGACTCCAAGTGCCTCTTTTTGTCTGCGGCCGGACGCTTCCGATATTTTCACCATCACTCCTCTGGTCTAAGGTTTTTGATCGATCGACCCGATGGGTTTGATATTCACCTTGTTCTGTTGTCACAGCGTTCCCCGCTTCAATATCATCGGCATATTCCAAGTCGAAAACTCTGTTACTTAGGAGAATTTCAACTCAACCGTTTGCAAGACCAGACAAGGCATTCATGGCAAACTTGAGAAGAAATGGGGCTTTAGGGCAACCTTGTCGTACTCTACTGGAGATAACAAAAGAGAACGAAAGCTGACTGTAGGTCCTAACACGACCTGAGGTGTGACGACACAACTCTTCGAGAATTGATATCAACTTCTCACATACTCCATTTCTCAGCGAGCAATTCCATAGTGCAGTCCTACCGACAGAGTCGAAGGCCGCGCGAATGTCCAGGTACACAATGATTATTGGTTTTTGGAAAGTGTGACGGTGCTGTAGCAATTGTCGGACGGTGAAGATTTGACCGATATATCAACGACCGGTACGGCATCCAGCCTGCCTCTCACGAGTCTGCTCTTCACGCGTTTGGTTCAGCCTGCGAAGTATGACAGACGCACGCAGCTTCGACGCTATTCGGTTAAGGCTCACACTCCTATGGTTGAAAATGCGGACAGAAATCGACTGTTCTTACTATCTTTAAAAAGAGCCAGAGTGAAGCCATCGGAGTCCAGCGCTTTGTGATGTCCTAAGATCTGGACTTCTTTTCGGGTCTCCGCCTCGGTAGGCGGATCTGTCGAAAAGCAGTACTGGGCGTGAGTCCGAAGAGATATAGGATGGGGTGGCACTGTGAGCCAGCTAGTCTGCATCTGAGGGTGCTCCCCCCGGTGTTCAAGACGCCAATGTTGATTGTGAATCGGTAAAAGTTTCACTCACACCTAGTGGCTTCCTACTGGTGAATCGAATGAGGAAGAATTGCTTGCTGAGATTTCCAATGGATGTTGCACGTTCCATCTCTGATGCACGTTGCCACCATTAGATTTCGCAGCCCCTATGACACTCGCGTTAGCTGCGCGTCTCATTATGAGTCGTTCTTCGTTATACTTGCTTCCAGCCAGAACTGACTGGCAGGCGTCAAGAAGGTGCAGTGATTCAGCATAAATCCAGGGACTCGCAGCTCGACGAACCAGGCCACAACTCAATAGACCAGCGGAAGGCAGAGCAGTCTTGATGAGCAACCAGTGACGTTTTATGTTACCAAGTGGGGTTACATCTAGACGTGCGATATAGATAGGATAGCTTATCACCATCTAACCGTAGTTGCGGAATGAATTCAGGGCGCCTATCAAAGCACATGGACAGCTTAGTGCAAACTAATGCGTCGTCGAAATCATTGTGGTGTTCAAGTACGAACGACAGTCTTGCATCCAACCCTGCTCTTTGTGGCTTATGGCAAAGTGATCTATCTGGGTCGACTGTTGACTCGAAGAGAGCGAACGCAAAGTGGCTTATTGGCTATTTGAACGTCTGAAGTTCGTTCTTGCGAGGAACAAGCGGTGGTCTGTACACAAGGCCTAAAACCGTTTCCCGTTTTTTGAGCAACAGGAATCTAGCCCAAAAGAGGCTCCTAAATACGCCTCCTTCGACTACAGACAACCCTCTCTAGCATTCATATCACCTGCAAAAGTCACGATATCAACCCTGCATACTTTGTATAAGAGTTTGTGGAGCTTTCGATAAAATTCATCACTGACTGCATCTGGGCTGCAACTTGTGGGTGCATACACAAAAACAACAAACAGGTTGCGGTGACTGATCAATTTGCACGAACCCCTGAGTCTCACTGCACATAGACGAAGGTCGACTAGGATCCAGTCCAGCAGCGCCCCTTCAGCTCTTTTACTGAGAGCAATGCCAACGCCAACAAGTCCAGAAGCCGCAGCCTCAGTGTCCCCAGAGATGTGTAAGTGAAAATTCACAGAAGGATTGGGTGGGGACGTGAAGCGAATGATGGAACTGGAATCTTGAATGCGAGTTTCTTGGACGCAGCAGAGATAGACGGAAAGGGATTTAAGCATGCGAAATAAGTCCGCCTGTTGCCCTATATACATCAGGGTTCATACGTTGAAAGTGACCGGTTTGAGTGGGCATCGAGCACGGAGCGGGGCATCAGCCGGTGTAAGCGGATTAGATGAGACTCGGAAGCTAGTCGAATAAGGACCAAAGAGAACGCAGTCAGGATTTTCACCAGTGGCACTACAGCGGGCACGGTTGATCGCAGAACCCACGAGGTGTGGAAATGACCAGGAAAATGAAAGGGATTGAAGATGGAAGAACAAGTTGTGTGCGATTTATGAGTGGTTATTATTTTGTATGGAAAAATCATCAATCATGGTAGTAGAATGTGTCATGGTTGTTTGCGTTGCAGGCTGTTGTACTAGTCGGTTGTTCGCAAGTAGTTTCTCCCGGTCTGGTGAAAAATGACGAATCGCTATTTGTAGACTTCTGCGCATCATCAGTCTTGCTTCTGGTATAGCCTTAAGAGACCTCATATCGGACTTATGTTATAACCACTTAACAGCATCCATTTCAACCACCGAAAACGTCATTGTTGATTGTTAACACCCATTGCTTTGCAACCTTTCTCTGAGCTGATCATTTTCAAACACCCCCTTTCATGTTTCAGCTACTTCTTTCGAAAGGATGGCTGTACAGAACGTCTTTAGTTCCCTTCTTTGCTCGTGTTCTAACAAACGAGGATAGAGTTTTATCTGGACTGTTAACCCGTTTTGGCCTGTACAACTTCTCTCGATTTTTTCCCCGACAACTGCGAAGTACCACAAAAACCTGTTCAAGCCAGTGTGGAAATATATAAAATGACAGTAACAGTGTGAATAAGCTGGTCAAAGAATCCGTTGGTCCACTGATTCACTCTCAGGAACGTTAACTGGGCCGCTGCTCGCAGTGCTTTATGAAACCATCCAGTTGGCCCGCTTCTACAGTGGACCCTCCGAATATACCTGCAGGTAGATATAACTGATCGATCAGAAATGGATGTAATCCGGGAGGTAGATTACTTCAAAAGGTACAAGGCTGGTGGACCAGATGTGTTGTCTTCATCCTTCTTCCAGGATGGAGGCAAACCTATGGTTTTGGAATTGACAACAACTTCGTGTAATTTAGAATAGCGATCAGATGCCCAGGGAATGGTGTGAATAGGTGATTGTGTCGATCTACAAGTAGGGTGACGTATGTAGTTGTGAAAACCACAGAAGAATTAGCTTGGGCGTACTCTACACCGATTATCCAACACCCATGAAAGGTGTACGCGTGAGAATTAGGCAGATTTCGGATTCAGTCGAGATTGTATGGGCCGCATATTTATCTCTCGTCAAATCGTAGCGTACAAACATATGTTTCGTAGGCCAACACTTTCCGTTCTTTTTGATCTGAAAGTGGTATTCGACTTCCTCGACCGCACAGTTCTTTGGCCCTGCTTCTCATTGAAGGATGTACTTGCATGCGAACAGGCGGAGTCAAGCTCATGCATACAGCAACCTGTCACCTGCATTCACCATCAAAAATGGTATTCGTCACGGCTGTCCTTCTTCGTCATTCCTTTACAACTTTGTAATTAAAATGGATCTTAATATAGCCCTATATTCATGTGAGAACAGCGGCAGCAATCTTTGCTCATACGGTCAACTGTCTGACTTGGAATACGCGGAAGAGATTGTTCTTTCAAATGAAGATCCATTTGTGTTGCAAGTTTCTGTGGACAGTCTAAATAAACAACAGTGTAACAATGTTTGAAATGTGTTTTGCACCTTCAGAGTGCAAACTGCTGCTGCAGAACTGGGTTCACACTACGCCGAACAATACGTTGTCGAGGAAGCTCCAACTCAAGTAGATAAATTTGTCACCTGGCAGTTACGTCTCACAAGCAGTTCAGATATCGGGTTAAGTGTGAAGCGGTGTACAGACGACGCGTTTGGTCCTTGCTAACCACAATTATCTGTGGCACCGTTGTGACATCCGATTGTTTGTCAAGGTTTGAGTGGATACCGTGACTGTTAGATCCGTTCTTTTATGCGGCTCAGAAACATGGCCGTTGAGGATAGAAGATAGGCGAAGACTGTACGGGTTTGAGAATCGGTTTCTCTGTAGCCGTGCCCGAATATAGTGGGAACTATCAGTAGTGTTGAGATTAGGCATGGGATGTTGGGGTGGAGAGGTGGCTTGGGACATGTGTTTCGTATATCCCCCGATGTTCTTCTTTGGCGTTCGCAGTTCTGAGCGGCAGATAGATGTTGGAAGATAGGTCGAGGTAATCAGTCCATGACAGGGTATGGAAACTTTGACCAGTGGACTTTGGCCAGATGGGACGTGTGAGACTTCTAGTTTTGGTGTCTGAGACCTGCCTCCCTGATTGGAGATAATAAGTGAGATGGATAAGTGTCGTGTCAGTATGTGGTCGACTCAGTTTGACCACACATTCGTCGTGCGATCACCGTTCTCAACCGCTGAGCAATCGGCGTGGAATAACGTCGGCAAAAATTTCAAATATACTAATTAACAAATCTATTCCTTCGCAGCAAAAGTACCAATTGTGTCCAGTAATCAGTGATAGAACGAAAGCACGTGCCTACAAACGGACGTGCAATCACGTATGGCGCACAACAAGGGCAGCCATGTATCAAGCGAACGAGTACAAAGAATGATGTCTGTCTCGTGCGCAGCTGGCCGCATGTGACTGGTGGGGTGAAACAAGCCAGAGCGTGGTACAGACAGGCGCCGCAAGCGCGTGTGCAATACCTACATGACCCGAATGGGTCGCGTGCGAATGCCGATGACATATAGATAGACCACGCAACATGGACCTGTCAACTTTCTTGTAAATCGGTACAAATACCGATTCAAACCATTCGTTGAGTATCTGTCCACCGTTCCAGATTAAACCAGGCAGCATTGTTGATTCTGATGCCTAAACGTCACTTTTATTCGGAAGGAGAAAGTCCATCCAGCGTAATAACTTGGTTCATTTTAGTTCATTTATTTCCAGTTTTTGAATATTAGTGTAGCTTGCAGCGCGGGTTGATGCCTTGAGATCTAAAGATGTGCCCGCGCGAAGATTTTGGGATCGTGGCTATGGGTCAACAGGGGTTAAGTGCATTGATCTGTGCCACATTTCGTGAGTTAACGTAATTTCCTGAGTTTCAGGAACCTGCATACGTGTTCCAATTCAGTAGGTCTGTTATTACTTTTGCTGAACAGTGCCTGGTTTCCAAAACCTCCTCTGATCACTTCTTGCTTGTTTGATACACGGACAACTTTGTCTAGATTGTAAGTGTGTTCTTCTCGATCTTCGTTGATATATATTATATAAAGTGGATAACTTCTTCTTGTGCGAAATCTGTGTTCATACATTTGCTTTGCGAAGTTTCTTTTAGTTCAGCCAACGTTTCATTTGTCTCAGTGTTTGCATTTGACCTTTTATAAGACATTTCCTCTGACTTCGGTTTCCAGTTGTTCTTTCGGCCTGCATTTGAGCCCTCTCATGGCCTTGTAGGCTTGTAAAAACCTAACCCTTCTTGACGTCGCTTCGGATACCAATACTTTATTTCGCAGCCAAATAGTTGGCAATTGGACTTATCTTATGGAATAAGTAGGAATGTAACAGTGCGCCGTAAAGAACGATGATGCTAGCAGTGCCTTAGGGGGTTTACCTCTCTATCTTGGGGTCTAAGATGCCGGTTCTCTCAGATGGTATAGTGGACCCTTATACCAACATGGTATACTGGTTTCAGTGAATTGTTGCACTTTCAAAGAAATAAAATGGGAGGAGAACAAATCTGTTGAATGTGTATGCTCATGACACAACCGTTCGAACATTCGTGCAACTTAGTCCTGGGACACGGAGTGAAGAATCGCATCAGGCTGAAAAAGGTTGAGAAATAATAAAGTTGTTCTCACGATTGAACTCATATTAGTCTAAACTGGTTTTCAGTGTCCACGAATGCAGTTATTACTTAGGAATGAGTGTGCCAAGAGTCAGTTTGACATAAATGTGAAGACCTTGGATGTCTGGAACTCATTATGCAACCCAATTAGGACCCATTATGCCCTGTTACTCGACGGTCAGGAACAAGAAGCGATGTACCTGCTATCTTCACCAATCCAATATTGGTACGCAAAACTTTGCTGCATATTCGTTTTTAAAGTTTGCCAATACTTCGGTCAATGCTTATTCCTTCTTGAAAGGTGACCGGATTCTCCGCACTCAAAACAGGTTAATGGTTGTTTATGCTGAGTCCACTTGCTATTCTCGACAGAATGCTTATGGACTTTTATCTCAAGACTGATGCTATTCCACCTGTTTCATATCTCTAAGCGTATTTGTCAGTGGCATAGTTTTACCATCACTTCAGGCTACTTTTTAGCACCTTCGTGATTTTATTCTGAGAAGAAAATTTGAAGATTTGAGTGACTCACTTCATCTTCATTGTGAACTATAGGTGTGGCATTCTGTATTCGTGGCTAAAATGGGAAAGCAGTTTACCACAGAAGTTGTAATGCATTGCAAACATGAATTAGTCTCAAAGCATTGAGGAGATAGTGAAAAAAAATAACCTCATACTCTCTCTGTTCTGAATTAAAAGAAATGTACAAGTCTGAGAGAGAGGAACGGAATTGGGAAATTAGTAAAACACATACAAAATTTGAAAACCGAAGTCAAACACGGATTTGAACGATGTGCATCCGGGATCATTTTATTGCCTCGTTACAAAGTGCACATTGTCGGTAAAAGTGATTATTCCATAGCAAAATGGATGAACTAAATGCTCGTAAACAAAGGCAAAATCACATGAGGCACACATGCATACACCACTGTCGGATAAACGTACAAAAATTGTCACACTTAATTACCACTGCAACGATAAATTGATCTCAAGCTTGGATTGTTTGCACAGCGCACGATGGTGTGTGCGGATCAACCGGGCCTCCGTATATTTTAATAGTTTGGTATTCATGATCAAGTGGGTCACTTTCAACGCTCGACTTGCGATGACGCAAGGTGTCGAGCAACTGATGACCTGATCGACCTTTGCTCGGCCGATGATGGATCGTGGTGAATTTGCTATTTATTGCCTTCTGAAGCCACACTGAGCACTTTACTTACATTATTACCCTTGTAAGGGAGTTTAGGATGCACTTTCATCTTAGACACTTCGGCTGGGATATCCTTTCTTGGCTTCAGGTTGCAATACTTTGCCAGGAATGATGCTGGATATCGGTTCGCCATTAGAGTTTCAGTGATCCGATTTATTTCCTCTTCCACCGTGCAAATCTTGAGCTCTGTGAAAGTGTTTGCACTGTGTTTCTCTTGTATTTTATCAGATTAAAGCTGCTGAGGTGGGGATAATGCCCCGACCGGGTGTGTTCTTAGTGGGCGCGTCTTCTCGGCGAACAATCGCAATATCTAGGGAGCTTATGGCGTCATTATCCTCCGTGTGGATTGTCAGCCTTATATCTAGATGCAGATTATTGAACAAGGCAAACATTTGTTCACCTTCTTGTTTGTTCTATGTGATAACGAAAATACCGTCTAAATAACGGCCGTAGAATGTCTTATCGGACATTTTTGTTTTCTGAGTGAGCAACAGAAATATCCGCGAGAGTAGGGTCCAATGGACTGTTCATGGCAACTCTATCAATTTTTCGATACCCTTAATTGAGAAAGCGGAATTTCGCATTTGAAGTACACGATAGCAATATACGTGTCAATTCGGAAATTCGGTAGTCCAATATGGATATGGTGCTGATCGGTTATCTGACACACAATATCGACAGTTTCTTCCAATGGGACATTTGTATATAGTGAGTAGTAAACAAATGTCGGTTCTGGACGTACAGAGTCACATAATATTATTCTCCCATTGACTGCTTTTTATTATGTGATAGTAATCGTACAATATTTCAGAAGGGTGGTCGTGGCCGATGACCGGCGGCACAACCTGTAACACGAGGGTCCAAAGTTCGCAGCGATGACCGTTTGGTTGCCGCTGTGCATTACTTGTCTATATTTATTTATTTATTCGTTGCCCAGTACGTAAATACCTGTGACGGTATATCAAAAAGAAATTTCCGTCTGCCACATGTGTGCTACTAGTATATGACCGTCTATTTCAAAGGGAAAAATACATGAAATGAGAGAAAAACTGTCCAATTTTCCATAACGATATCAAATCAAAGGAAACTAACCGGATCGAAATTTGGAACAAATTCCGTTTCCATTGACTTTTCGGCTTCTTTTGGCACGGCCAGGACGTTCGAATCTAATAGCACAAATTATGAAAAACTGTGTAAATGCGTGTTTTTGATTGGATTGTACCACCAAGTGGTGAAAGCAAACGCATTCTGGAGGGAAGCAAACGCTTTACACCAAGAAAGAAATCTGTGGTAATCGTAAGTTAGAAAATATCAAGTGGTAGGAATGCAAATCTTCTCGGTACTGTAAAAGCGGTTACTCGGTTGTTACATGTTCATTGAACCTTCAGGGTACATATCTGTGGGTTTGCATGCACCAGACGTTAGCTAAACCAAAACGCGACGAAATCAAACTCGTGCAAATTGTATTTACTTCCAAGCAATTTTACTTGCCGTGATATGGTGCAGATGCGGCGGATTGATTCATTGTTGTATCAACATTTGCCTGATTTCCGAACGGACTACTGCCCGATTTGCCAACAAAGTCTGAAAATAATCGTATCTGTGAAATGTTTTCTCCAAGCCTGTGCTCAGGTTGGTGTGCAAATCGTTTCGCGGAACAGTAAAATTGACTAGAAACGATATGTTGTAAGATGGTATTGTTCAATTACCACTCGCAAACGTTTGTGTACTTTTGCAACATTTCGAGGAGAATATTTAGGAAGATTCTCTCGCCGATGGAAGTAATCGAGATCAAAAAATCGCGTACGATTTAAACCAAGGTAGTCAGTTTATACCATGAGAAAGAACTACAAATCACGTGATTGAATTGATAATTGAACGAAATATGACCTGAATAGACTTGCTCAGGGAAGGGTCACTCACTTTTGAGATTGAGAAGCTCCCGATGATGAGCAACACAGTATGTCTTTCCTTCGTGAACACTATAACGTCGCCCGCTATTATGAAGAATAAAATGAATTTCTGGATAGAATAATTACCGATACACACGCTGATATTAGTTATCCTAATGTGAATTCCCACACACTCATTTCTACGGCGAAGTGATGGTCGAAAGAACAAAAGTCAGCGAAAATCATTCCCGTTTTCGGTGGTCTAGTTTATGTGTACATAAGAAAGATTGTCTTATTGTCAAAATCGAAAATCAGATGCTCTCGAATAGTTAAAACGGAGAAAATACTAACAATAGCGTTGAACTGGATTCAAGCTGCCAAGTACAGTTGACTTATCTATCAGGTTCTGAGTTAACATCATTTCGGGGTCGGTGCTCTCCAGAACCTAGAGCAGCGAACAAACATATGTTCCCTGAAATGAGTAGTTCTGTTCTAATTCCATTGAAGTTTAGCACAACTTGGATTGCGATTTACTATAAGGTGTGTTCTTTCTTAAAACGACAACATTCGTTCCTATGAAGTTATGAGTACGTTTTGTTATTGGTTCGAACATTTTCTGATGGAGCCGATGAAAGCTTGCAAACCAGGAGATTTTCGGGCAATAGGCCGTAGTAAGGAAGATCACAGTTACGATTTTAACTAGGGCTACTAGCACATCTCGTTTACAGTGATATCAACGGAGAAGTGATGGAATGACATTCGGTTATCACATACCTCAGCTCTGTCACAGATTCAAACAAACGAACTAAGTACAAAGCCGTCTTCGTGCTGATTGCCCAAAAACGGCTTTCTTGTCACAACGCAAATCATCAAGACATTGTAGCATATCAATCAGTGGCCATCGTGTTGTCATTTTCTGTCTAAAGAGAATGACTGATCAATGTGCGTTTGTACAGTTAGACTGTGTATTCCGTGTGTTGGCTATAAGGGCATTCTTTTGTTTTCCCACCCTTGTAGATCCACTCCCAGTCCATCTTGTATATTCTTTCTATTTCCACGTGCAAGATGGTGAGAAAGGCAGTGGTCAGTGGGGCTTGCCCTACTGTTTAAAGCTGTACGGTGATGATGATGATGATGATGATGATGATGATGATGATGATGATGATGATGATGATGATGATGATGATGATGATGATGATGATGATGATGATGATGATGATGATGATGATGATGATGGTGATGAGGGTGCCAAATTTCCGCGACAAGTTAACTTTTCTTCTTGGTGTCCTTAAACCCTGAAAAGTCTGTCAGTGTATTCAACAATGATAATGAATACTTGATGTCATTCTAAAGTTCATGAACTCTATTACAACTACCAGTAAGGAAATATCTACTATTACGGCATGACACAAGAATATCTACGATAAGAAATAACCTTACTTAAGTACTCGACCACACGTGTCACACTTTAAACAGTCCGGATGGTATATGCGGTTCAAAATGTGAAGTCGCTCAGCCGGATAAACTCTTCGACCACAAGAGTAACACTTCACTTCTTCCGCTTCTGCGGCTTGAATTTGCTGTCAGAATTAATCGAAATAACAAAGACTCATGAGTGTTCAGTATAGTCACAAGCAATTTTCTGTCGTGCTACCAAGCTTACCTCTAATCGACGCTGAATTTTGGCAATTTTATCCACATCTCCTCGGAAGATACGTACTCCATCCGCGTCACTAAGTTTTGACCCTACAAGGGCTGAATGACTGCGAATTGGCTTTCAGGAAAAGAAATGCAACTTTTTTTATCCACATTCTTGTAATGTTATAACACAGCGGAACCAGCAACACAAACTTACTGTGTTTCTTTCCGTGTAGATGTAGGGACAACTATGTGACTCCAACGTAATTGGGATCTTGATGCCTATAATAAATTATCGGAACCTCTTGATGAGCAAGTTGAAAAAACCCAAATCATTGATTTCAGCGAAGTGTACAGAGAGCGGTATGTGACAGTTTTCCAATAACAGATTGTCTTTGGAGCTTTATTTGGCCGCCTGTCTAGATAAAAGAGGTGTGGAAAAGTGTGCTAAAACTGCCTGACGGAGCAGCTATTTTTGAAACAAATCCACTGCATAACATTCAAATTAGTACTAACTAATTTTATATTAGAATTTCCCCCAAACTCAGATCAATGATAGTTCTACCGACTCGTCATAAGTGTGCAAAACTCAACCTGATGACTGGTTGTAAAAACCGGGCATATGGACGATATTCAAGAGTCAAATTGCGCAATTTTCATCATTTGATAAAACTATCTCCCTAGCTTAGTGAATTACCTTGAGTTGCAACATGATGCATATTCTGATCACTGCTTATTACACGCTTGCGCATGAACACAATGGAAGTGGTATTCCCCGTAGCCTCAAAGGCTAACTGTGCCATTAGGGATAGCCGGAAACCCGACCCTGACACTTGAAGAAGAGAATTACTTAAGGTCTTAATAGGACAAGCGAGGTAACGAGCCGCATGAAAGCTGATTTTTGACCGCCAGCAGCATGACCAGCGGCGGTGGTTGTGAGGTTCAGACCAGTCACCTGCGGGTCGAAAAACGGTCAGATCACTCGAGCATCACCGAACCGAATAGCAAAATAACTATCCACATAATCACAGTCCAGCGCAATTCATTCAGTCATCAACCTTGCACTTCTGTGCTCTGGTTTTACGCGCTACTGCACAGCCTGGTCGAGTCAAGGGCAAGTTGGAATGCATACGACAATTATTTTACCGTTTATTATGCCGGCTCATCTGTTTCTCATCTTACGCAAATATGACTGGATGATCTGCTCGCGTTCGACTAACTGGCCGTGAATCTACAGTTCAAAATAACAAGATGCTGAAAGTCAAAACTAAGAAATTAACATAAAACCATTTTTTCTCAATATAATCCGTGATGAGAATACAGATTTCAAGTAGAACTCTGAGTTGTACTGAGTGATCGCAAAAAGCAAGAAAAGAGTTTTGTTAGACTCGGGGGAATGTGGATGATTAAAACCACCTAAATTCCCCACAAGAAAAGATTTAAGTGAAGTATTAGTTTCTCTAAAATAGACAACTGTGAAACATTTCCGGTTTTCAGTATATTTATATTCATTCTAGGCGCTAGTTGAACGCTCGTCACACATGGTCTCTCATCTGATGAATTTATTTTTGACGATTCTCCCTGTTTTTGAGTTACTTAACAATATTCCCCCTGGAAACATCCTAAGAACTTATAAAAACGTTGCATTAGTTATTATTTTGAATCCTTTAGGTGCCTTCTTGATGACCACGGTCGCACGTTTCCAGTCTAGTGAGCAGCCTTGATTCGACTCTGGTACTCATGTGTGACCATCCAGAGAACAAGCGTAGTTCGAACAAGCATACGAGGATCCGTCACTATGATGTGTGGCATGTTTTGTGATATTCACTGTGCTGTTTAAGTTATGGAGTTGTGTGCAACGGCTCTGCCGTTTGATTACATTGTGGTCCTATTCAAATGAGAAGTCTGTGTACTTTGTGTGATCGACTTCGGGTCCTAACAGCCACATTGACCTGCTTTCTTCGAGTACCTTGTGATTCCCTCTAATCTGTAGGGCTGACCCCGGGGGAAATACTATTTTTTCTCAAAACTTACGGTTTGTGAAATGTTCCCAAGGATTTCGTTTTGGCTTATTCAATGTACTTTGCCGTGTGTCACTTTGTTATTCACCCGCATCCTCCTCTCACTGGCTCATTTCACTAATCCGTCCATGGAACGTCATATAATATAATTAGGCCGATTTATACAGCTTGCCTTTGATTGGGCTGAAATGCAAAGCTGAACTGAAGGTCATACACGTCAACTTCGCTTGTTTTCAGTTGGCTTTCTGAACTGAGAATGACGGGGCTAAGGATCATACGGAGACTGGTCGTCTGATTAACTTTACGACGTTTCTAATTTGAGGAAATTCCACGACTAGGTCTGATAACATCGATCATTTTCACGTCAATTCCAGACTTCACTAGTAACAAATCAAGTCTGAACCAAACCTGTTGGCAAAAATGACAACTCGCTTTTCCTCTGGACAAGTAAAGAATCCGTCTAACAGTTTGTCGCCCTCTTCGATACAAAAGACTAGATCATTCGAACAATGTTGAAAGAAAAGGAATGGTGGGTAGGTGTTGTTAGATTGTTTTTACTGTGGTTTTTTTTAATTCTTCGCTATGATTTGCTTAACAGACATTTGTGTGCCCGTGTTTTTATTACCATTCGATAATTCTGTCTCCCACTGTTTACGAATTGACAAGTCTCAAATAGTGATTTAGGTTGTACAGATGTGAAATAGAAATCATCTGTTTGCTAACAGTCTAAAGAAGCAAACAATCAGTCCGTCTTTTTCATTTTGATGAATGTAAAAATCCAGATCGTTCATCACTCGGGAGATAGGGAAAAATTTATGAAATCTGTCATAGGTAATGAAGTTGATCGAATCACTTTCATGCTTCCTTTTTACTGAAAGTGCATATAACTAATCAAAAGTACGTGGCTTCTTTTGTGCGAGGGTTATACTGAATTTGGTAGTTAGTCGATCATATTGCAATACCCATAAAACCATGGAGTTTAGCAAATCGGGTACATTAATAAACACCGGATTACCAACTAGCTTCGGTTTAATTTGAACGACTGTAATTTGCAAACCATGTGCGCTAACCTCCATTTTTGCTACGGGTGATGTTCAAGTGGTTTCGAGCGTTTGGTCACCAGCTCGGAGAACACAGGTTCTGATCCCCCGACCGCCGCTCTCTTTACTGGTAACAAGTAATGACTCCTTCCTGTGTTTATTTTTCCGTGTTTGTGGTGATTAGCTGAACCAACAACCCACAACTGCCGCATCCGTTTTAGAATGTTCCGCACGTTTGAATTGATTGAGCTGCACTACAATCTGTTGAGGGTAGTCTCAGTATCAAATGAACGAAACTTGTCAAAATGGACAGGGCTCTCATTTGGTAAGCTAAAATGCCGTCTATTTCATTTTAGAATGTTAGTGAGAAACTCATCTTCCTTTTTGGAAAACATTACCACTTTACTGATAGGAACTATTTTTAGGGTCATTCCGAAATGTATTCGACACGAGCTAAACTCCGGTTCATGTAATAGGTCAGACTAGGCTGGATGAATAACAAATTGGAAACTGATTGTTCAGTTCAAGATTGTCTTATGATCGTACGGTCTTGAAACTCAACAGATCAGTTACACATCCACACTGGGTTTCAATGTACGCAATGAAAATCGATTCTAAAATTCTCTCAGCGCATTATACTCACTCCTCTTTTCAATTTGATCGATGCAGTTGGGTTGACAACAGGGTTTTTCGTTATCCACATTGTATTTTTCCGGGCTGAACGGTCAAATGAACAAAAACACTGAACAGTATAAGCCAGAGAGTATGATTCACAATGAGCACCAGACAAGTCTTCGGCGAAGTTTACAAGTGGTGCCAATGAAGGTATCTATTATAGGACGAGTTTAAACTAATGGTATCCAACTTGTAATTAGGAGCTCCCGGACTTTCGGGCGCCAGACATTTCGACGAAGGAACATTTGGTCGACAGACTTTTGATCTACTCATACTATCGTGTTTTCCAGAAAATAAGACCCTATCTATATTTATTTTTGCCTCGAAAACTGCACCACGGCTTATTTTCGGTTTCGGCTTATTGTAATTGGACAATGCACTGCAACTCTAAGAGATATTCGTTCGGCTTTGGTTGCATTCCTCGTTCGTTTCTTTTTCACTAACCCTTTATAATTTGAATGTCCCACTTCACTACTCATTTTTACAAGATTGCTTTTCCAATAGATTCCATCGAACTGTAGTCTGCCGTGGCTTGCTGAATTCCCTAATTACAATCTCTGGTGTTCATCAGCATTTCACTTTTTTACGTTTTTCCGATATCTGATGTGACGTTATCAGTGTGCCGCAATCTTCCTGGACCTGCTTCAGAAGGAATTGCTTGCACTTCATCACGGATCTGCTTTTATCAACCAGCAACACTGAGTTTCGATAGATTAACAGCCACCTGGATCATAATGTATGGCGCATCGACTCGCTGATACAGTCATAACGCCGTTCAGCGGAAATGATGCTAATCCAGTTGGCATTGAGCACCTAAGACTCGTCCTTTCACATCATAACCGACTCAACGTGGCATATCGCAGGTACACTTGGACAAAATTGAATAAGAAACGCATTAACAATGGTTTTTTTTCTCATAAGCTATGAGCAGCTGCAGGCAAAAGTTGTACATGGCTTTACTCGTCATACTGCTGAGCTAAACTGTGCAAGAATTCATTGAGAAGCCAATATTTGTTTTTCGACGGTCTCGTAACTATGTCAGATGATGGTTGTCCCATTTTCAGCTTCTATTCTGATTCCCATTTCCTGAGTTTTTCCACAAGGCAACAGCGTGTGGGAATTTCATGGGCATCTTTTCTTCCAAGCTCCCATGCCAACTCCCAATGCAGTTTTTGTGCGTTGGAAGCCATATAACAAGCGCTCATGCATATATTCCACAACGTCGGCTCGTATTTTGGTCTTCATCTGTTGCCACCGTCGTTTACTCCAATTCAAGTGCTTTCAAGGTAGAGGAAAAAATCTTGAATCTCATTCTGGATTTCACGCTCGAGACTGGATGACAAACTACTGAAACATACAGACACTCGGGAATCCCGAGGCCTGAAGTTATTTCGTGATAATGGCATTGGTTTTGCTGTTGTACCAACTTTGCAATCCTGATGACTGTATTTTTTGCCAACGGCACAGTTCAAAATGAAAAATACAACCATACTGTTCATTGTAGCTTCATCACAATCAGTAGTTACGGAAGTGGAATTGAGTAGTGCTTCTTCTTATTTGAGTGTCTCAAAATCACATCGTACGTAGGTTTCGTCTTGCTACTGCTCATACAATAAACTAGGGGGACTGTACGGTTCCCATTCATTACAGCAAGGATTGTGTACAGTTGGTAGTTCAGTGGTACCGTATTCAATGTCCTGTCACATTGTTCGTGATCTTTACCTTTTAGCAGCTGGAAATTGCGGTGTCTGGCTAAAATAATCAAATCGGAGCTATTGTGAGGAACGAAATTTTCCCCACGAATAGTTTTCATTAGAGATTCTGATAATGAATCGGCATTCGGAACCATGCGTTTCCTTCTGATCATTCGAGACAGCGTTTCTTTCTTCGGAAGAGCCCCCGCAGCGTCAAGTGGAAAATCACAAAAACAATCCTGTATCAAACACGAACTCGCATCCTCTGACGATGACGCTATCTAATTATTGTGCTGCATCGTCTTTTGTGCTACGTTTCTTACAGCTTAAGAAGGATATGGGTGGTTGATACTGTGCAGAACCATTTGTCTACGTAATTTCAGCCTTCCACCACATCCGTTATGTTGTTTACGTTCTTTTCATCTGCCGTATAACAGTAATCTTAGTAAAGTATCTTCTATGCACCTCTACAACAACAACAACAACAACAACAACAACAACAACAACAACAACTACTACTACTACTACTACTACTACTACTACTACTACTACTACTACTACTACTGACATTTGTGTTACCAATGCAGTACGAGAAGACTACATGATTAACGAATGCTTTTCGTATTGTGGATTACTAGGTACCGGCTAGATCCCGAGAACGGCCTCGGAAACGAGCAATAGGACAAAAGCTCTAACCGTCGCTAAAGGACGGTAAAAGTCAATGTTGATCAATGTTGATCATGTTTAAGCTCTAGGGTGATATCGGTCACGATGCTTGCTAGGGAAGCTGAGGTTTAACTGTCCGCAAGCAGGTCGGTGAAAATTGTTTTCCAGATGGTGGACACCAATTATCCTTACAGCATGAAGACAAATAACAAACAACCCTGTGGTATCGAACAGCATACGAACTGTCAAGAACTAAGTACTAACTAGTTATGCTGATCTGAAACAAATTTCGTTTGTGAATTTATACATTTCAACTCAATCATCTCCAGATCGTTCCCTACTCACTTAGGGAAAGCATAATTGCAGGACAGGAAAGATTGGGGTCAGTAGTTCAACAGGAAACGGAGCCGCAATAAATTCAGGCCCGAATTCGGGATTTGGAAATGTATTACCATATCCCAGAGGATGACATAATTGTATGAGAATAAACGTAGAACTTTTCGCGTGCATGAGTTTTCATTTTAAAAGCTGAAAAATACTACATCCCTCGAAGATGAATCCTAGTGCAATTTTTGAAGACAAAATAAACAGGACCGAGTCCTATTTTCTGGGGAACACGGTTGTGTAAGTAGATTAAATACTTGTCGATAAAATGTCCATCCAACGAAGTATTCGGCGATCAAATGCACGGACACAATAATTAAGTAATATTGAAATTCAAACTCAGTAACTATACAGCACACGCTTTAAAGCCTCAGCATGGCTGTTTCTGTGAAATGTCTTTTATAGCATAGATATGACACCTGTCACACTGATACTCACTGGAAAAATAAATAATGAAGACCGGGTAGTAGTAGAATAACAAGCTAAGCACTCACCTAGATGGTTGAGTTGTTCCATTAAGAAGGTGACAGATTGCAGCTTACCTGACTCCGTGAAGTCCTAGGACTTAGAATTTTGAAGCCACTGTCTAGTGCACACATTCGACTTTCCTGCCTCTAAATGGCCACTAATAACCATTTTCCACGTGATACAAAGTTCTTAGGACGTTGGATGACAACGAGGTCTTTTAATGACTTACGCATAACACATGCCAACCAGCGTATCCGGATGAGATGTAGTGTTTGCTTCGGCATCTTACCTCGTTTGCCTAACGCTCCATACTTAACATTGGTGTCGATACCACGATATTTCCACTTGACCCCATTAGTTACTCGAAGACATCCGTATACAAGTACATACATTTGTCGTGTGTCGCTTTCGCCCAAGGCAACGCTGCGTATAACCCACTTAAACCACACGCGACCGGTCCCTTCAAATAAGGACTGAGATTGCCCATTTCCAAAACGATTTCTTAAACAATAGACAAATCACGCGGTTGTCTAAGTCGCCATTTCTCAACACTTGCCTTCAAGCGCACGCAACTACATTCGCGGTTTATATCGTCACCGAATTTCTGTGATCGAAATTCCGGAATCTTCTTGCCCTGCTTTTCTGAACGGTACATTTTCTTCAGTGGACAACATCACTGGCTATTCGCTCGTAATCTGTTCACACGGGGCATTGTAAATATTGCGTGGCTCACCCATAGTATGATATGAATCTGGTGCCGACTTGTGATACTCCTCACTCATTTCTCTGTTCTACCATCTCCTAATTATTTCCAGATTTTCCTGGCCCACCTCCAGTCGTTTGCCATTATCCTATTTCACTACCTTCCACTAAATTCATCAATGTTCGCCTAGTCGACAGTTGTCGAGGTACGCTGTGAAATGAATCCTCGAGTGTATGGATCACACTGAATGCGATAATTTCAGTTTATGTCTCTTAACCGATTTCCGCAGCAAAGATTGTTTATCTAGAAGAACATTAAATGAAACACGACCAAGTTTGGTCAGTGTATTGTGTGAAAGACAGTCATAAAAACAGTGGAATATGCCTTTTGGGAGGAGTCGGACATTTTGGATAGGATCAACTGAAAATAATGAGCTACATAACTACATCTTATCGATAGCTCAACTCGTTCGTCGAGGCCTTTTTCGTTTAATCAGTTATCCGATGTGATGGATGTTGTGAACAGATAATACAATGTGGATCATTCTATAAGCAATTGAGAGTTAGCACTACAGAAAGGCTCATCTTTCTGTTTTGAGATATACTTTAAGTGCTTCCATAAGGACTTCTAGAGAAAAATATACACGCAGACATACGGTTAAAGAAATAGTAAATAGAAAGAGCTTGCCAACTGATCCAGTCTACAGTATTTTTTAATACTATAAAATAGTAAACAATACTACGCACAATATCTACCATCTAGGAAGTTCGATTTCAAAAACAACCATTTGTTTATGCGGGTATACGAAGAGTTATTCAATTTTTTTTTTGTTTTGTCAAAACCAGCGTTTACCTCAAAACAATATCGCAACGTCGACACCGGAAGCAGTCTCGGTGATATACTCGTTCCATAACAAACAGGCGGTCTTTTGATTTCACTGGTAAACTGCAGTTGAAGCAAGTTTCTAAAATTGGGGAGCGTGGGGTGATCGACTGGAAAAACACATTGTTGTGATTGTTGTGGTTGATACATAAGTGCATACATAATTTCAGTTCAGCTAAGTTATCACAAACATCAGTCATGCGCTGGAGCGTCGATTTTGGTTTTTATCTCGCAGTAGCAAAGTCTTTCGAAAATAAAAAAAAAACAGCGGTATAAAAATGTAAGAAAATTACAAATGGTAACAAGTCGACAAAGAACGTTTGTGAATAACAGAGCGCAGTTGGTCGTGGCACAGATTCACGTCCTCCAAAGTATCTAACCACTGAGTGGGCAGATCTCCTGGACCCCATCCCGGAAGCCTAACACGCTCTACATGGTCAAGTCCACTGGTTAGGCTTTCCGTGCCCATTATCCATGTCACGGATTGACCCTCGTCCATCATCTTTCAAAAATTTCCCGCTTCAAAGAAAAATTCTAGCTGGCGAATCATATCCGGGGCATCAGAAACACATGCCCCACCCATCTTAGCCTGGTGAGCTTAAATGTTTCATAAAATAATTTGATCCTTGAACCTAAGACTTTCCGCTGAACCTCAGCATTGTTGATACGGTGCTCCCATCATGTGAGCAATGCTATGAAGATATCCGTGTTCAAATACCGACAATCTTTGTATATCCTCCACCCATAGTGGCCTTGTCTCCGAGCCATACAGAAGCACTGACCTAATTGCTGCAGCGTACACTCAACCCTTGACAGACAAACGAATGCCACAGATGACTCAAATTGACAAAAGCCGAACAAGTCTTCTAAATTCGCAAAGACACATCAACCGATATCCAACCTCCAGGTGGAAAGCAGCTGCCCAGATGACAGAACTTGTCCATCTGGTCTAGTGTCTCTGAACAGTGAAAGGTTTGGTGTTGGACCGACCCAGTCCTGCAACAGCATCTTGCACTTTAAAGGTGCAAAACTCACACCGAACATTGCTACGCAGTCAGTCAAGCTATCTAGAAAAGCTTGCAACTTACCCAGGTCTTCTCTTGTAAGAGCAATGTCATCTGCATGTTCTAGGTCTGACGCTTTTCGAACCGGGAAAAATTCCATATCGATATACTCACATAGAAAAGGGCGGTCCCCAGGACTATATCAATCAAAAATTCAGTAAGAAAAGAAGAGAGGGACAACACAAACGTATACGTACACCACTTCCGTGGTAAACTCGGGAGAGGGATCTTTGTAAGTCCGAACTCGTCTTCGGCTATTCATGTGAGGGGACTTGATGGTAGAAATGAATTTCTCAGGTACGCTCTTCAACAAGAAGAAGCGCCACAGAACTATACGATTGACTAAGTTTAAGACCGTTTTTAGACCAATAAAAACGAGGAGAGTGGGCCTGCGGAAGGTGTACTTTGTTGTAAAATTTGTCGAAAGTGAAGGTGTGATCAATACAACCTCCGCCATGTCTAAATCCAGCTTCATCCTCGTGCGAGCACTGTTTGGGCGCGTTAGATATGCGGTAGAGAATAATACCAGCAAACAGTTTGGATGGGATGCTAACCAAATTTATTCTCCTGTGGTTCTCACAGAAAGACCTATCACCTCTCTTATGAGTGGGTATGATTACCGATTACCCCAACTCTTTAGAACTAGCTCTATCTCCCATACCAACCCCAGTAAAAGTGCTGAACCGTCGTCTTTGAAAATAGACAGAGGCAATCCATCCGGTCCAGCAGTCTTATGCCGTTTGGGGCAGCTCATCTTACTGAGGACTTCGGATTCTAACGGAAGATTGATACCTACATCCAGAACTCCAACCAACTCATTGCCTCTGTTAGAGACAAAGGAGAGGTAACTCGTTTCTCGAAATTCTGCGCCCAGCGAACTAGAAGACTCTCCGGTTTGAACGATTCGCTGACGAGTGGCTTTTATAGAACGGTATTTGTGATTACATTGAAAAATTGCGGCTGTTGACAATCGCCACAGCCCTTTCCATCTCCCTGAATTTCGTGATCCTACACTGCTCATGGTCGTATCTCAGGCTCAGAATCAGCTAGCGTTTAAGACATCTCTGAGCCTCGTCATATCTGGAACCTAGAGAAATCGATCTGCGTGCATCTAACAGCGAAACCGAGGATGCAGATATCCATCGTTTATGTGCGCGTCTGGTTTTTTGGACCTTGTACAGAACCAGCAGCCTCAAATGGGACCTATTTGACCTCTCATTATCGCTTATCTGGATCCTGGGCACTTGGCTGCACCTAGCGGACATTTCTGCTTGAAAAGCAGATCGACGGTTATCGTCCAGTAGCATCTGTAGGGGAAGGTTGGTTTTGAGGCTGATTCGGCCAAAGACGAGAGGTAGGCAGAAACGCGCGGACGAGAGCATGATCATCAACACTTCTAACGTGAATCAAAATTATCGAGTCTTGAATCGATCTGAGCCAATGGTAACCGGTATGAATGTGGTCGATCTGAGTCCAACGCTGTGAAGGCGCAGGAAGACGCCAGGTTATTTGATGCTGCTCTCTGTGCGAGAAATGTGTACTCACTAGGAATAACTCATTGCCCGATCATAGTTGGATGAGTCGGTTTGATTGACTGGAACACAAAATCGGTCTCTCATATGTCTTTCCGCCAGAGAACTGGAATCACCAGCAACAACTACTGTGGCCATAGAGAGCACGCTGCTGGGCAGTCGGGACATATCATAATAGAGTTCGTCTTTAGCCTCAGGAGAGCTACGACCAGTTGGTATTACACAGAAACGCAAACAGACATCGACGCTTCAGTTTATTGCTGTTGCCCTGCACAAAACTTATATATATATATATATATATATATATATATATATATATATATATATATATATATATATATATATATATATATATATATATATATAGAATCTAGAAAACCGGACTGGTTTAAGGACTCATCGGGTATCTCACATGATGATGTCAATTTTCACTTAGTCAGGCAAACGATCCGGGATGAGATATGTTCACCACTAATATTCACTTTCGCAAGAACGTAGTGGTGTTCGTATAAACGGGGTTCTAACGAACAACGTGAGACAGCTTCTTGAAATTACATCTGAACTTTAATAAGAGAAAAATATGCATTTATGTTTCAACAATAAAGAAAAAAAATCATACGAATTCGAAATAAATGCTCGAATGTCTTCCCACAAACGTCCAGGCACTTGTAAATCCTTTTGATAAGGTTTGCTCGAGTATTCTCGGCATCGATTGTTGGTGTGTGTCCTGAAGCTATTTGAATATTTCCCTCAAGCTTCTCCAGTGTTCGAAGAACACGTTTCTCTCCATAATCGTCGTTCAATGCAATACCGTGGTGAAATTTAAAAGGATGAAAGCATAAGCAGTGCAAAACAGGTGCTGCAGAAAAAGCTCCTATATAAGTTACTGCGCCAACTTTCTCGTAGAAATCTGAGAATCTACTTGAAAAACATTCCGCCAGGTGATATTCACTTCCTCAGTTATCACAGGTCTGCAGATTACTGAACGGCGCTTAAGATGAATGGAACCCGTCTCGGTGATTCTGACCACTGGTTTCCTAACGGTGGATGCGTGTAAACGTTTGAATTCACCACACAGCTGATAAATTGCAGTTGGACGCACTTAAGAAAAAAAATGCAGCTTCGTCATTCAACGCTAGGCCCATAGTGAAGATTGCCTGAAAATGATATAACCCATCTAATAGTCACAAGAGGTGTTGAACAGATGAACATCGATTTCAACCCGTTCCCTTTGCGTTTTCACTATCATCGGAACTTTGGAAACACTCAAACCACTTTAGGTCGTTCATTAGAACCCCGTCTATGTAGAGACCATTACATTCAATAAGAACATGGATGATCGTGGTGAACGCAGTTCAGCCCAACTCGTTTGCCTGGGCAAGTGAAAATTGATATTATCAAGTGAGAGACCCGATGAAAGCTTACATCATTCCGGTTTTCTAAATTCAACTGGGTCTTCGTCAATTTGCACACGATGACGTAACCCTGACTGAGTAGTGACACTACTAATTTTGTGTGTGCCACTAGCAAGTAAAGTCAACGTCTGTGCGTGTTTGTACTGAACGTGTGGGATGCAAGATTTTCGTTCTTCATTGCTTGCCAACCGTTTGCTTTTGTCGTGAAATAAGCCCATTAACCTAATCAGAACACAAACTGTGGGCGAACGTATTTTTTCGCTGATTTCATCCTCAAGCCGTTGCAACCACATTAATATGGTAACCAAAATTGCAGAAAGCTAGTATTAAGGTCTAAATGTTTCATTCAGTGTTTGGAATGGGAATGGGTGGCGAGCAGGTGGATGAGTCATTTTTACCATGTACCACTGGCACAAATGACTGGATTGCATAACAGGTGATAGCTAACTTAAGTCACAACCACGCCCATGTACGATGCAATCGATTGTTGGTCAGAGCAGCTGGAGTGCCTAAACCAACCTTCGTTGCCTTTCTGGCCTCAAAATAAGAACGCTAATTGCTTTGGCAGTTGCTAGCGTTCGAAGCCTGATTGTTCTTGATGCATGTTGAGGGACGCGATAGACCGTTGTGAAGGCCGAGTGGACAGCTATCGAGTAACCGGTTTCAACTAGGTGTACCGTATTGGAACCCGATATGGATCCGTTTCCTCCGTGTCTAAGCCACCGTGGATGGTGTTCTTTGATACGTCTGGTTAGTTGCCTCGTCGTTCGACCCGTATAGGTAGTATCACAAGTGCATCTGAACTGGTAAACAATCATAGATGAGGTCAACAAAGGTAGCCTTTGTTTTAGCATCGAATTGCAGGTGTTGTCTTGATCACACACCTGATTCTGGTGGCGTTGAACTTAGATCTTACAACGGCACACAGAATTCATACATGGAATGTTTCTTGTGGCACAGACGAAAAATATTTCACAGATTTCTGTTTACGTATAACTTTGAAAGATGGATAATGGAGGGTTCTTTGATAAGGCAAAAACACAGATACCAGCCAGCAGCTGCTGCCCTATTTACCTATTTAGTACTCAAATAAGATAATGCGGACTGAATTAGCTTGGATTTTTCGTGTGCAACTCGCCAGTGAAAAATGATGTCCCCGGCTGGCGGTTGTTTCGTTAGTTTCAGAAAACATCGACAGTGCATAAGCTCTTAGACCACAGTGCGACAGAACGAGACAGTGATTTGAAAACGAAAAATCCCACATGCCGCATTCCGGTTACTAGGGCTTCCATTGAGGGTTCATTTTTCGTCGGCACCGAGTGGCACAGCGTCCGTTTGTCAAGGTCATCAGATGTTGGTGATAGTCACGAACAGTGGTCAGACTTTTCACAGCGACGGTCTAACACTGTGAACCAGAACTGCGGACAACATGCTGAGTCACGTTTCAAAAATAGTACTGATTCTCGAAAATGATACGGGAATCACACTTACACGAGAAAGATCACGATAAGTATTCTGATGCCCCAAATAACCATTTTGCGGATGGTGGTTGGCGTTATTCGTCGGTCGATCTGTAACGCAAAACAAGAAACCACGTGGAACACGTTTACAAAAGAGAATAAAGAGATTTGGTTCAGTAAGGTAAACTTTTATATGCATCTAACTTTTCACTGTTGCAGTCTGTCCTGTTCAGTGGAACTAAATAAGCAAGTAGTGAAGAGAACTGGAAATCCGTGGAACCGGTTTTACTCACCATAGCCATTCCGTTGTTCTTCGCAATCAGGATCACAACGAAGCTTTCCCTTGATCACTTTGTATCTGTCCACACTATTGAAAAAATAAGATAGTAAAGCCAGTTTAAAAAGGAAATGGTAACGACAACACGTGCCTCGAGTTCAACTGGATGACTTTGACTTATTTTCAATGATCGTATCGTGTGCATTCACACGTATAAGCATAAGCACAGGCATGATGCTAACATCACGAGAGGGGTGTAAACAGTGTAGAAAATTACTTTTGAAGGTAAGGAGGAGCACACGAAAGTGCTTTCGGTTGTCTTCATCAACAACCGCTTCATTTTCTCTATTTCAGTGTCTTGTTCAACCCAGATCCGTAAATCATCATCGAGCACATCGCATGCTAGTCGCCACAAGCTGTCGACAATTCAGATCCCTGATTGCTGGTATTTTATCGAAGAAATGAATAAAAAACCAACTAAGGCTAGCGCCATATCCAGCAATTTTGTCCCCAATACCGAGTTATGATCTGGTTGTCATCTCACTTCTTCCAGTCAAGTCCAGTGTATACAAATAAGGCACCCAACGCACGAAGGCAAATCGCATCGTTGCTAGTACAATTTTGTCACCAAACGCGTGCAGTGTTTTGGGCATTTTACTGTTCTGACAATCCGGTGGTATTTGTAAATCACCCTAACGACTGCGCCGTGCTGAGACCTTGAAACTACGTTGAAAGAATGCAGCACACAATTCCTCCTAGCAGAGAAAGTTGGATAAACCGTGTACATGTAACTGCAATGACGTCGTCCAGTAGAATAGAGTGTAATTACGTCGTAACAACCACGAACGTTTTCGTTCTCGTTTTGATTTCTTTTTTCATCTATGGCTGGGTGAAAACTGCATTAGCTCGACTGATTTCATTCTACAGCGCGGAAATTCGGTATCTCCGGCTAGTCGGTTCCTGTATGGTCCGCTTTTGCTATAGTTAGATTTCATTACTGGCTCAGTCACGTGTTACAGTGATGCTGTGACTGAAATTGACAATTTTCTCGTTCATTCAATACTTCAAATATACTTGCTCTTTTTTAGGACGAGTCATTGTTTTTCGTGCAACCGAATTTTCGAAGTAGTGATTTTAGAACATAGCAAACATGAACATTGCATTTGATTCAAAATTTATTGAGTGTATAAAATCTGAATAAACTTGACCGTTAGAGGCATCATCTCAAACGAGACTTGGCGGACTGGGAGGTTAGTTACATGAATGGCAAACTTTTGGGGACAGATTTTTCTGTTTCACCGGTCAACTTAATAATAGACTAAAAGGATCTTGAGTAGTTTTGTGTTTACATAAAAGTATACAAAGTTCAATTCACTAAAAGTGTTTCAGCATCACAAAGTCTCACGCTTATTCATCGAAAGAACAGATAGATAGTGCTACATTGCAATAAATTTTGTTACACGGGGGTCCAATGCAATCACCAACGAAAAGGGATATTCAGTTAGTCACTTACCTACGGAAGGCTTCAATCTCGAAAACGTGCACTTACTAAGAAAGTGGAGAAGTACGTTCTAGCTCGGAGAATTTTACACATTTAATTTCCACGTAATACGTGTTTAGTTTTAGGAATCTGGAGCTTTATCAAAAGATGAAAAACGGGTAGTTAGCTAAAATCCAAGGGATAAAAATACCCATTTTATTGCACTAACTAACTCCAGAATGGGCAGTGCAATGCAGAACCAAAAAAGGGAAATTTTACCAATCAGGTCAAGCAATCTAGACAGCAACAGAAATGTTGCACATCTTCAATGATGTTGAATTCCCGAAGCGAAGTAATATGTCGATTGACCGACACAGCGATTTTCTTCTCATCTTCTCATGAAAATTCGGTCACTTGGAGACAGTTGCACTTAGCCTTCGTTTCTGTACCGCCTAACGAATTTCAGACTGGCTAGCAAAATTCTAGTACGAACATCAAGTGTCAGTATGGTGATACAACCAAATCGAAAGACTCCGCAATTCGTAGAAAAGGTCGGCGATATTTTTAAAATAAAATTATAGGTTTTTGAATAACTGAGTCTCGCCTTGAGGGAAATTTGTTTAGTTTTGTTTGAAATTTCACGTGTAGTGAACGCCTGTTTCTGCTGTGATCCACGGGTTGTTTCCCGCCCTCTGAATAGGAAATCTGCCCACTCGATCTCAGCTTGCAACTCCGATCGCCCCAACCCACAATGACCAATCAGAAGACGACAACTCAGCACACCCAAATGGCAGCGTAGTTACGGGAAATGCCAAGTGGTGTTTGAAGCGGAAATATAATATTCACGATCTCGGGCTTTCAGTTAGGCTTAGGCCTTGGTGGGCAAAATAGGTTGAGAAAAACGACTGCCGGATTGACTTTTGGTCCGTTGACCCGATTTCCGTCGAAAACGATTTTCGTTTTTCACTTATTAACGGTATCTTATGAAATTTTTCACTTAAAGTGAGTAAATTCTTTATACCGGTGAGACTACCAAAGGAAGGGAAATGTCACAGATTGTCAAGTACACAAAAACATTTTGGAGAATAGGCATTGCGTTATCCTATATGACGATTTGGAGGTCATATACCTAGCAACAATCGACGATTGCTCAATTACGCAAAAGCACTGGTCATTCGCAATCAGAAGCCTGATCTATGTGAAGAACATAAATGATTCATCTCTCTATCTAGAAGTTCGATTCCTGATCTGTGACATTCAGTTACCATCATTTTAATTCATGAAGGCCCCTACACTTCTGGCGGTGTTGCCCCACCGCCCTCTCATCTGCCGCCTTTAAAGTCACTGAAAAGGCTGTTTCATCCATCTTTAAACGCATCTGAGTGGGTCACCTGACCCTTGTCGGCTTGCTTAAAACCTCCAAAAGATCTACCCCCGGCTGCTGTAGCTTGCTTGGTCCATTCCAACATTAAATCTTCAAACAACTTCGATCTATCTGTCCACTGCCCATTCCTTGATTATTCTTCAGCCTTTGATCTTGTACCCGATATCTTCTTCTCCAGAAGCTTGAAGCTTTCAACTTTCCAACACAAATTCCTTCCTGGCTGTCGAACTATTTTCATAATCGAGTTCAGCAAACTAACGTCGGGCAAACCATCTCAAAACCACTTGTTAACAATTCCGATGTACTCCGGGGTGCAGTGCTATCCCCTTTTCTATTCTCAACCCACATTAGCGTCCTTCCGGTTTCTTCTTCAATCCCTCTCGCTCACCTTTCCCTATTGATCGTGTTACACTGAATTCCAAACCCATGCCCACAGTTAGTTCCGTCAAGTGTCTGAGTGTTAACCTAGACACCAATTTATGATCAACATCTCACATTCAGTACTGTGTCGGTAAACTGAGATGCCTTTCTTTTCAAATAAGAAAATTCAAGTAGTTTCGTATACCACCAACAACTGCCGCCAAATTTGCTCTTCAGTGTGTTTTTCCGGTCTTATATTATTCACTCGCAAATTTCCCCCGGGCCTTTTGAAACAAGACTTCAAAGCAGTTTTGCCGCGAATTGGGAGTTATTAGTCACATTTCATACCTCGCCCCTTTGACTATCTTTTGATCGAACTAGTCAAAAAACACATAGCATCTTGCGTACCTTCAGTCAACAAGATATTACAGGATCCAGTGAATCCACTACACTCAGACTTATCTCTCTCTCATCCACCAGATCTGAATTTCGACACCGTTCTTCCACAAATAACGTATACAAAATCTCTCTCCCTTATGCGCTATTTGGCGCAGGTACTGACCAAAAAGGACAAGAGTGAAATGGAATTACTTTGTGAATTCGGTGATGCTCCCTTTGCCTTTTTCGCTCTCAGTTGCCTTGATCGCCTACTGTTGTATATTCAGTTTATTCTATCCCAGTATTGTCGGAGCTCTTTTGACCGAAATGTAAGCATATCGCTTGTAAAAGTCTGTCGCACCAATACAATTACAAATCTCTTCCATTCACTCATGGTAACAAATATTCACCGATTGTTGGCATTGTTCTCCCTTGTTGTTCGCTTTTCTCGACTAGATAAGCAATTGCCGTGACTTCAGTATGTACTTTGTGAAGATACAGAGAAACGATCTTGGCTTCTCTATTCAGATTTGTGTCGGGGGAAACGTGTTTTCACTTACAATAAGTTTAGATTAGGGCAGGTTCAATTAGATGTAGATCCTTTCACTGGTAGCTATGATATTCTCTTGCAACGAGTAACTGTGCTGAACGCACTTTAATTTTCATACTAAAACAAGGCTATTCCCGGGGGAATTCTATGAATGCTTCAAACTCGGTCAGCAACTTTTCCCCCTTAAGGAACCATTGGACTCACTTTACCATCCGTCGGCATAGGTTACAACGAAAACAGCCACCGTGGAAGATTCCGTGCGGACCATTCAGAGGCTCTGGTTCCTCTACTGGCAGACCGCAAATGAAACAAGTTGCTCGATCATGGGAGCTCTGAATTGAATAAGGCAAACATTAGAACATTAGAAAAGAACTACTTCGCAAACCCGGACGTGAATAGGACACGGTAAAAATAATCGGGGATATCTACGCTGAATGAAAGCTTCAATAAGCAGATACATCATTTTGTTCAGATAATGAGAATGAAATTCCTCAATGTACAAACTGACAACTGATCCAATATGGCTACAATCAGAAAAGCTTTTTCCAGACAGAATTCAAGAAAGCCCTCATCGTTAGGAACAGTTGGATCTGGAAAACATCCATCCCTCTCCTTTTCTTATAAGAATCTTGGTACGATGAATACTTCTATGCAACGAATAGCATTGAATCAGATGATCAAATATTTACTAGACCTTACTTTAACTACCGAGGCTGTTAAGTAATCTGTCAAAACCACTTACCGGGTGGGATCCCCCATACGATCTTCCACTGTGATCTGATAGCATAGAGGTAGAAACAACACTCTCACTGAATAAATTCATTCTTAAGAAAATCTGTAGACATGTAAATTCTTATATATATATATATATATATATATATATATATATATATATATATATATATATATATATATATATATATAATGCATACTTGGGTATCAGACAGTAGGTCCACATTTAATGGATCGGGTCACGTGCGAACCAGCGGGGACTCTTTTAGTCGTAAGAATAAAGGCCGCATGGTTCTAGCAGGTAGCATCACTGCCTGATTGGAAAGCTTTACCAATAAACCAATCATTTCCAGACTGTTTATTCCTTGCCTGACAAACTGCACGTTTACTGCAGCTTGTCTCTCGTTTCTTATTACTGAAAAATTACTCATCTACACGGGTCTCGATAAGTCAGAGATATATTCACAGAATGTATTGTTGGCACGAGGCGTCCAACTTTCCGATGCGAAATATGCAAGCGGATTTTCCATTTCGTAAATCAGAAATAGGTGAGAAAAAATACGGATGTAAAATTATCTTACCACTGAAACTGACCAGTGCCGGCCGTTGTCTACCTCGGTTCGTGTAAGGATTCAGTCAAATAGCACTGAACTCACACTTTGCTAACACATTTCATGTCACTGAGTGACGAACTTATTTAGCCTGGTGTAATACATCATCGTCAGTTAACGAAATCATTCTACCATGCCTTAGGGCCCTTACTGTAAAGCAATAAAGTGGGACGAATTCCGTACTCGAGTGGTGGTGAATCAGAATGCTTTGAATACCAATCTTCTTGTGGTTTTTATAATGGGTCTCCTGAAAACGTGAATGATCAGTTCTATTGTGAAATCTATTCGAACATAATATACATGTTACTCCACTGTGCTTTATTTTTCAATTCAAGTCAGGATAGAGGACTGTTTCAATTTCATGATTTCACTGTGCTTCTGTAAGGCACTGCTCCCTAGTTAATAAAACGGTGAAACACGACTTTATTTATCGGATGAAGCACCTCGCAGCCTAGAAGAATCTATCTCGGAACGTACTAATCAGCATATCTAACGTGTCTGAGTTCCGAACTGTACTGGCTGGGCGAATGGGTGATATAAATCTTTAAGTTCTACCGCTCAAAACAGAACGGTCGATATTCAAGAGTATTGGTGTGACTGATCACAAATGCCTCGTGTATCCATAGTAGACACATGTGTTCGTCAGCAGGTTGATAGACGATTTCACCGAGGATTGCACACTTGATTGTATGGAAGACCAGCAGAATCACGTGAGAAGGTGACAGGTGATTGGGAACCACCACTTATTTCATGCAGGAGACACGATTAGAGTGGAAAGATAAATGGGGCTAGCACAATGACTAATCAGACACAATCATATCGATTTGTGCATTGAATCAACGATAACAAGTAAATCACGGTTGGCGAAATCAAGACTGATCGTGTTAAGCGAGGATCAGCAATGGGGCTCACCATGTGCAGATAAGCAATCGGCGTAGTGTTTCTCACAGTACAGATCGCCGAGTGCCACGCCGAACATGTTCGAACTGAAATTACGAATAGACGCTGGTCTCATTTGATCTGGGCTTAATAGATATAAACATAATCGCTGGACAGTAATGAGATAATTTTCATCAGGCGTGTAACTACAAAGCGCACTTAACGAATAAAACACAAATGAAATGGATGTCAATATCGGTAAGTTCAAGACATCGGGAATATGATCAATCAGTCACGGGAGATGAATAAAAATCAGATAAACATTTTCACCAGTGTACTCATAGCTTATTTTTATTTCTTTTGTATTTGATCAGACTTTTGCGTAGACAAACGTCTGCATTCCACTGAAAAAGATTTACATTCGGTAAATCATCAAATTAATGAGATGAAAGAAAGAACGATAACATGCCAAAAGTTGCTTTGAATTTCAACTGATACTCGTAACCGGTTTCTGAGGCATCGAGCCAGATAAGGAATAGTTGACACCACGTGGATGGTAATGCGAGAGAGCGTGGGACGAAAAGCGAAGCAAGCAGAGGCGAGCGAGAGAGAGAGAGAGAGGAGAGAGAGAGAGAGAGAGAGAGAGAGAGAGAGAGAGAGAGAGAGAGAGAGAGAGAGAGAGAGAGAGAGAGAGAGAGAGGAAGTTACACTTGGATAGGTCACTGTGTAAAGAGTAAGAGCTGTCCACAAGAATTTTGTAAGCGTACATTTCACATGCGGCCAGGTGTAATTCGCACAACTTTGAAGACGATTCCATTAAGGGTATGAAAGATAGCCGATTGATAATAGATAAAACTAGACGAGGACTGCATAATCTTCTCCCAGTAGACCAGAAATAAACAACAGGGGAAGAGCAGAGGAGAATAGGAAAAACACATCGATAAACAATAAGAGGAATCGTACTCTGTTCAACGGTAAAATGCAAAACCACTCGGATTTGGTAGGATATTATGCGGAATTTCTTCACACAGTTTGAAATGTGGGATGACAATCCGAAATTCGTGTCGAAGGTGACTCCTAAGTATTTAACAGAATCTACTCTAGTTAGTTGTTCTTTGGAAATAGCAGATGAATCACAAGGACGAGCCGATTGATGAAAGATAAATATGTACTCAAAGCATTTGGACAAACTTATTGGTAAACCGGATCGAACAGAGAAATCATAAATATGAGACAGATTACTGGGTAAGTTATTGAAATCCTGGTTTCAGACGCATTTTTACAAAGAGCCATATCATCGGCATATTTAAATAAATGTGTCAGAAAACTAGATGAAAGATTACTAATAAAGGTGGAAAATGAATAGGGTAAAGTGCAACTCCGTGAATTACTCCTGAATAGCTCACTAAAGGGTTGGATATTTTAAAACCCCAGTCGCGTTCACTGAATTCTATTGGTAAGATAATCGTACACTCATGACGATGAAGGTGTGGGACAGCCGAAAGCAAGCAGTTTACGAAGGAGGAGAGACCGCGGAATAGAATCAAATGCGGGTGAGTTGTTTAAAAAAGCACATCGCATAGACTTCGCTAATCCATCTAAGGATTTGACGATATGGTGGACTAAGAAAACCGTAGCATCCAAAGTGGACCTGTTCGACTGATAGACAAACTGTGAGGGGTCATCGGGAGGGTTTATAGAACTCAAATGTTCAAGAATGGCAAAGCTGTGTATGTTTAAAACCAGGTGAAGTTAGAACCTTGGGACGAAAGCTTTTAGCTATAACACTAAAATCGTAAGGTCTGGATATATGAACAATAGATACTGGTCCTCAGCAGCCAGGAATAGAAAACGAGCACAAAGGTTTGTCAATACGTCACATCGATCAGAGCAACAGTACCCTGTCTCAAAATTGTTGCCGATAGGCCGCTAAGGCCAAATCCTGAGGTTATTTTGGAAGTACGGAGGAGCGTGAACACTTCTGTGGAGACCGGGTTATGTACGTCATATTCTGTAATGCGTGCAATTGGAGAGTCGTTTGATGTGGGAATGAATGCACAGTTATTATTGTCAACGTTCTGGTAGCATCATATTTTTATTGACCTGCCTACTAAAATTTGCAGTTGGCCCGACTTCAGAGGTTGTCAGGTTAGCGGGTGAGTGCACAGTTGCTTAACTTACGCTCTACAAGTTGCAAGTTTTTCTCAACATCGTGAATGACTGCGCAACGATGTTTAATGTGGGTGCAAGATGCCACTGTAAGATTGAGTTGGTTCAACATCAAGTCTTGCGATGTTTGGGAAGAAAATAAGTTAAGTAGATGAGGTGTATTATCTAGGCAATTGCATTTCACTCGGAGGTCAAACACCGACAGTCTTCGCCCATATTCTACTCTTGACGACAATGTTTCTTTCTGAGCCATATAAGAGAATGGACCTAGTTGCTGCCGTGTACACGCGGCTCTTGATGGACAATAGAATGTCACGCCGGCATCAAGGATGAGTGACGTTGACAGAAGCCAGACGCACCTTCTGTATACGCGATAGCACCCCATCCGATATCTGACCCCTGGGGACAAATAATATTGACAAATGACGGTTATACACCCTACCCCGACTTGAGGTATGAAGATTCAACTCTTTCAGGATGGACACATGCTTCTCAGGTATTCTGTTTCTCAGTAAACAAATGTATAGTGTGGTCTCACCGACTGAATCGTAGGTGTAAATATCTAGGAACAAAATGACTTTTGGTCTCTGGAAAGTCTAACAGTTCCGTTCCAAATCACGGAATGGACTACTTGCGTTTTCTCTTCACACATGCGGTACTATCAGCGAAATGTAACGGGTGCTAGTAGGTTCGACCCTATTGGAATAAGACCAACGCACCTGCGGTTGGGTCAATCACTGTGCAAGCCTTTCGTGAAAATGGGGATAGCACTTCATTCTCCTCATGATAATGGGACCTGCTAAGAGTTCCAGATGTTGGAAGAAAGAACTTGGAATTTTCTAGTCAGCTTTGTTCCGTTATATTTAAAACGAAGACCGGTGGAATCTGGTGCTTTGTAATATGTTCTATGGCCTAAGTTTTCTTGTGGATTCCTCTTCGAGGTAGGCGGATCTATCGAAACAGACCCTGGGCCGCTTGCCAGAATAGGTGCAAAAGAAGTTGACGTTGGAAGCCAGACAGGAGTGGTTTGAAAAAACAACGTCTGACAACGATTGACTTCCTAGTGGAGTCCAATCTACACGAGAAGTTGCATCACAAAATAACAACTTGATGAGATGTGATAACTGTGTCTGTTTTATTGGTGGGCCCCAAACATTTGATATTTGAAGATGCGACTTAGTTGCCTAGAATAGTTTGTGTATTTACCAAAATTGGGAGGACGATAAATGGTCAGGTGAAGCGAGGCATTATCGGATTTTGTGAACTTTTAACTGAAACAGGTTAACCACTTTCCCATTCGATAAATCAGTACGTGAAACAGTTTCCAAAAATGCTGAGCGTACATAGTTAGTAAAATCGTGCTCAACTGCATGATAGTTGTCTATATCTTTTATAAAGCGTTTTCTCAAAAGCTCTGGATGACCAACCGAAATCTTCGGATGAATAAAAGACAAGAAAGCTGTTTTTCATTAAAGTGTAGCGATGACTGAGCAGGGAATTAAAATCGGAATATTTGCGGTGTATGAATGGAGCATTGGTTGCACGCTGACTACTCCTTGGCTTTATTCACGTCCGACTGGTCGTACTGCGATGGTTTACCTAATAGAGCAACTTTGCAGTAGGCAGAAGTCACCGACTTGATTTCGTATCGTAATATGAACTTTTCGATGAGATAGATGCAAGTATCTGTTCCATTACCTACATCAATTCACCTTCCAGTTCTATACATAAATTATACAGCTATAGGGTTTCTCTGAGAAAATCTTACGCATCCTTTGTACTTGCACCTAGTTTTGTGTGTTTTATTTCAGTCTGTGGAAGAAATGTTTGACAAGACGGTGCGGGAGGTGAGTGCTTTTTTCATTTATGCATTGCATGGTCCACTCCTTAGTTCCAAATCATATTTTTCACTGGAAGTCTCCGTCCAGATATCATAAAGCCCTAGAGACAATAGTTTAACATGATTAGCCCCACCGGTTCATGCCAACCTTACCAAGTACCACGAACACTATTGAGCAAAACCCCATATACTTTCCGTTTGACTGACTGTCCTTTTGGACTCCACGTTTCACGCGTAAACCTCAGGTCATCCGACCAACCTGCACTCGGAAGCACCAGACTCGAGTTTAGCTCTTGTTAGAGCTCATCAGTGGTGCATATCCTCCGCCACACCCAGGGTTTGAACCCGGGCCCTCCCATCCTCATCCTGTGGAGAAGACCTGGTCGGTGGGAGACATTCGCTTGGAGTTAACTAGGTCAGAAACCGTGTCTCCATTTGAAAGCTGTCGGGCTGTCATAGAGGTCGACATATGTACAAGCTTAACTTGGTGATTCGAATCAGCTCGGACGGGTGTGGGGTGGCGCAGCGGTAACACACACGCCTTCGAGATGGGAGGGCCCGGGTTCAAACCCTGGGTGTGGCGGAGGATATGCACCACTGATGAGCTCTAACAAGAGCTAAACTCGAGTCTGGTGCTTCCGAGTGCAGGTTGGTCGGATGACCTGAGGTTTGCGCGTGAAACATGGAGTCCAAAAGTAAAGTCAGCCAAACGAAAATTAAACAATCCCACACTACCCGCAAGTAACTGCGTGATATATGTACCCATATACTTTGTCCGTCCCCCGCGTTAAGTGTTACGCTACCGCCGTCTAACACGTAGTAGCCTAATCACGTTAAAAGGTAAATAATGTTTAGTAACGTGCCCCCCTCATCCAACCCGTGAGAACAGAAAGAAGATAGTGGTCGTCGGATGCAAGCATTTTGTTTTTCCTGGTTATACAGTAATTGCTTTTAATGCAGCCCGTTCCACCGCAATATTTTTCTCCCTCTATAATACGTAAACTGAAATGTTTTACGCACACGATAGAGAAGAGTAAACGACTCACTCCCTCCGGAAATTCATGTCTTCTTTCTGTTCTCATGAAATAATGGATAGTTTTTATCAGTTGTCTGCATTTTGTGCTTCGCAAACTGCAAAGCTGTGCTGATCTTTCAATATGACGATCGCATAATGAATGATGCTACGGCTTCCGTGAGCCCAAACGTACTCCGCAGACCACACCGAAGAGGTAGTCCAAAATCCGAAGTTTCATTGAGTTTTTTCAGAGAGTACCGTAGCTGTGAAGCTCTTCACAATTTTTAACTACATTGATCAACTGAACTGATCACAGTGAATATCTCTACGAAACACCATAATTGGGTTTGAGAAAAACGGAGCGTTGGATGTAAATTAATCACTGAGCGGGAAATCATGGATGCGAAAAATTTCCAGATCGCAGTGATTTTCATTCCAAATGAATAACGCCAGCTAGGCAGCCTGACCACCTGAATCTGGCTTACAAAATTACACGTAAAAACTATCAACTTTTTCACTTTGTTTTGATGACGCCTAGTTATGTTTCAACTTATTGTTGCCTTTGAAACAGTGAAACGCTGAAAATTAGTCAATTAGATCCGCACATCACTGAGTATTTCAATGTTGTAAATCACTCAGATACGGATAAACTCTCGCCACAATTGAACTGAGTGACTGGAACACGCTGTCTTTGAAACACATGAGTAGTTAGACAATGACGCCATACCACAGTTCAGAAGAATGGCATACTGTCACTAGATCTTCTGACGCCAAGGAGCCGGTAATAGTGATCCAGTCTTTTGAAAACATAAAAATAGCTAGAATATCAGTGGGCTATTAGAGAGGTATTTTTAGATTACGGTGAAACGTCTATTTCTGTAACTACACCACGTTCAGCGAAACGATGACCAGTAATTAATAAGTGTAATACAGAGCCTGAAGGATAATTGCTAAACCTGAGGCTAGAAGTCAACATAGTGAGCGCTGTTTAACGTTGAAAGTTGAATTCATATTCTTTGTGCTATTAGTTCCTGCAAACTGACAAACAATCAGAAAATAAATACTTGCTAAATTCCAATAAAGATCAAAAAGGAGAACACAGACTGAAGCTGGAAAACAGGTTTGGAAACCCGTTAGGCCACAGCCTCCACGTATATTTGCACTGTCTACAAGAACAAAGGATAAACGTGGAACCTGTAAAGTAGGATAGAAATCTATGCAAAAGAGTGTGGGTCTGACATTGGGTCGTGATTGGGCAAAGCCACCAATAATCAGAGAGACCAGAGTTTGAGGAATGGAGCAAGTCTATTTGAACCTCATTGGTGAGGTTTTACACTCAATAATATGCGGATCTTGGGCATTGTCTATGAGATATAAAACTGAACTGATGAGGAACAGTTGATCATTCTAAACCGAATCATAGCGTATAACACGAAAATCTCGATTGGGTAAAGTGGAGAATTGCAGTGAACAGTCCACTCAAATTTTAGAAAGACAAATCATAAATATAATAGAAGCCTGTCTGAATCCAAACTCTTCTAAGACGTGGATCCGAAAGACGGTCAGAACAGTTCCACCACGTAATCCAGATTGTGAGGATCCTGGAGATAAAGATACCAACAATTCCCCACTTTTTTCGCAGTGAGGAAAATAAAAGTGAAAGCACATTGATAAAATGCTAATGTATCACATTTGGAGTGAAACCCGGGCAAACGTATCTTCGGGTCCTTTGAGGTTCCAAAAGAGTACAAACTTCTCCGTAATTTTAGCATTTTTGAGCAACTTATCGTATTAGGGTGCATTATGCCTACGTAACTGTGTTTGCATTATTGCTATGAGCTCACGTGCTTAGATTTCAGTCATAATCGGACCTGGAGTATTCGGGTCCGATGTCAAACAAAACTCTCAGTAGAAAAAAAATGTGCTAGAGCAAAAAATGCATTCCCCTCAGAGCTTGAACAACTGCATATATAACAGATCGATACTAACTACGAATATGAACTACTTCTAACCGAACCTCCAACTAGGTGTGGTATACGTAGCAATTTAAAAAGTCAAGAGTGAACCACACGAGCGAAATGGCACAACACCATACCCGTGATTTTCCACAGGCAGGTACTGTAAAAAAGGAAGAAAGTCTGACCACTTCGTAATATCGGAACACGAGCGGAAGGCGAGCATATGTTTTTGGTGATTTCATTCTCAGGCCAGCACAATACACTTCTATGGAAGCGAATTCATGAGAAGAGTTGGAAAAAAAGTCTTCTTTGCTCGATATGGAGAAATAAGGGTGAGGGGGACGAAAACGGGCGCGGATGACCGGATTGTGTAACCGGTGATGATTAGCTTACGTCACCGCTACGCCCTACTGACTGTTGACCGCACGTGTTTCCATTCCCTCTTCATACTTATTTCCCCATACGGACTTAGTGAAACATCTTTCCAACGCTTTTAATTGATTCGTTTTCACACACATGTGATTGCATTGGCTTGAGAATGAAACCACAGAAAAGATGTTCACCAGCAACTCGTATTCTGATTACTATGATGGGCTTATTCTCCAACTACATAATAACTTATTTTCTTCATTTTTAACTTTTTAGAGAGAGATAGAAGCACTTGCCAAACTGATATCAATGAAAACCCCATAGAATAATAATTGGACTTTGGTAGCTCCAAACCCATTTTTGAAAACTCTCCAGTCAATTAAAGAATTGCTGTCCACTTTACAACAACATGGAATATAAATTTAACCTGGCCTTGTATTTCTGTATTACAAGCTCCATTCATTTACAATAATTAGTATTCAGTCATATGAATAATCACCGAGGTGTTATTTCCGGTGTTTTTCAGGAGTTCAAAACAAAATGCGTAAACAAATATCCATTCTCCATCTTAAGTGAGCCCCCACAAATGGTTGGATCATAATGACAGCTGAAGTCAAGACTTTGTTCCGTGTCAAAGACGTCAGCTGCTTATAACTTGAACGTTTCGTTGACAAAATCGAAGCTAGTACGTTGAAAATGCTTTCCACTCACTCTTAAAATCAATTAAAAGAACAAGAATAATAGATGCGTACACAGTTCAGTGCCAACAGGCAGAAAAATACTAGATTTTATAAGAAAATTAAGTTGGTTTCAGAGAAGCATCCAAATAAAAAATAATGATCATATTTCAGATAAATGCCTCGTGTTTCTCTTGAAATTTCAACTTACTTCAGATTCTGTCTGCACGTCTGACACTTAAAACAGCTAGCATGACAAAGCCGATCGACAACTCTCAGGCAGTTGCTCTCTTCTACCGGCTCCCTGCATGCAAAGCAATGGTGTCCGCTTGACTTCAAGGGCAAAGACATCTGAAAACAACACAATAAGTCAGAACAGGCATACCAAGACTAAATCGCTGTGCCTGTTTGCCAATAAGCAATTGGGCACAAGATTACAACATGCATTATCATAGTAACAAAACCGTCCATTGTTGCAAACTTCCAGAACTCCCGGGCCTATAAGCAAGTAGCTCGGGCTTTTCAGTGGTTTGCTGTTCAAACTGTGATTATCCATTAGGAGGGACTTATACTGCGTGGAATAATTTAATCGTTTTTTCGGGGGTAATAGCAGTCACAGAAATGAAATGCTGATAACAGATCGAACTTTGATACACGACAACAAAACAAATTTTGACGTTTTGAATACTGGCTTATTGGTGACGAAACCTATCTTTGTTCACGAGAGATGTGGGTCATATCTCAAGTGTCGATAATCTTATCGCAGACGCAACATCATGCATCCCCAATCTGGAATCTATAACATCCGCGAAAGCAGATGAACCCGAGATTAAGCTACTCCGCAGCATATCGATGCAGCTCCAGTCTGTCCCTATTCCTTCAACCAAAGATCACATACGATGCGACATATTCAGAGGTAATCTAGGACCAGTCGTACCATGAGCTTTTAGGCGTTAGATTTTCGAAACCTTCCACGGATTGTCCCACCTAGGTATAAGAGTATCCACTAAACCCATCGGGGATCGCTATGATTGGCACATCATGAACCAAGACGTCACTGCATGGGCCCGTACCTTTATCCAGTATCAACGATCAAAAGTGTACAGATACCAAAAAGCCTAATATCCCCATTCTCATCCACTAACTCGAGTTCCCAACACTTCGATGACGTACAAAATGGATCACTGTCTCCGTCAAATGATAGCATATACCTCATTCCTTGCGTGGGCCGCTCCATTAGATGACCTTTGGCTGTACTCTTGCTCGCACAGCCAGCAAAACAGTCACCTAAGCCTTCTTAGAACAGTGGGTTGCATCATTTAGTTGCCCACTCACGGTGGCCACAGACCACAGCTCGCATTTTGAGGGAGCCTTCAGTAGCCTGCAAATTAAGGGCCCCCTTTGCATTCATAACACAGCCTGCCAGCTGTCAGGAAACGATAGGGTAGAACATTTTCACCGGAGGCTCAAATCAGCCCCAGCAGCCTACAGAAACTCAGACGGGCGTGAGTCACTATCACCAATACTTCTAGGTTGCCGCAACGCACTTGAGGCCGATCTACAAACCACGTCAGTTCAGTTTACATGGGGTTGCGTACTTTGCCTTCCCAGTGACCCGGTGGCTCGAAAGTCCATTGTCATCTCTGACCACACTGATTACACCGCCAGGTCAACGCACCAAATGCGTAAGTTCTACCTTCCCGTGGCACACGAACAGAACACGTCCTCTTCGCTGATATTTTAATTTTAGTCCCTAATACATAATGGAAACCGTTACGCGTATGTGTAAGAGAAAAAAACAAAAAGCACACCTTTTGTTTCGTTATTTCTCCCCGTGTTTTGGTCCTCACAAGAAGGTTGTTTCCACACTGTTGTCATGTATCCCTTTCATTGCTATACACCTTTCTGTTGATGTTGTACTCATCCGTTCTCGCCCGTTACATCTGCATTAAAAGCACGTTGTTTTAGGGAAAACCCGCACCGCTATCAAAATACATGTTTGTCGTCGACAGAAACCTTGATGCCCCCCTCTGGCAAGCTTTCGTACTCATGATCCGCAGCTCTCGCATTAGGTACCCGTACGCAAACTACATATGTTACCGGAAGGAAGATCAACCAGGACACCCTTTTACCCGGGTGAATCTGTATTAGGTCATTTTGCTGCGGAAAGAAAACTCGCCGTAAGTACCGGAAAATCCTAATTCCTACGTTGAATCTTTGAGGTTTTTTGAACTGGGTAGCCATCTGCGATGGCTCTCCCTCAGTGTCTCGCTTCGAGTATCAACCGCCATATCCTGCCGCATGTGACTATATTATCCGCCTATTTGATTCTCTCAGCAAACTAATCTATGCAACTGCTATCACAAACATTTGTTGCCCTATTGTTCCTCGTCTAACAATCGATTTCCTCTTATTTTTACCTTCCTCCTTTGGATGGCTCCGCATTATCAAACCTTTTTGTACCGAAAATAAAACGGTTATGACTAGCCACTTAATTTTATTTATTCATTTGTTTATTTCGGAGTAACCATACGAGTCCCTTTGTCATTACGCGATCTCCGTTCCAAGTGACCAGCCGCTCTCTACAGAAGATACAGCCTAAGATCCGGAAACTTTGGATCTGCTATCCGAGCCCACGAATCCCTTCACAAATGCCAAGAATTACATGGTTGCAACCATTCCCCTTGCGTTATCACATTTTATATTCTCATTATCTCGGCAGATTCTTTAATCGAAGCCCTTCCTGTGGGGGGGGGGGGGGCTTCTAAAAGGGGGCCTCCATAGTAATCAGACGATCACCCCAACCCGTCTACCACTTGTTTCACTGCACGCTTTACGCATGTGGCAACCGCTAGTGCTACTTCCAACACATTTCCCCGGCTTCCGCCAGCTTGCGATCTTTTTACTCAGACCCATGTGAGGAAATATGTGACTGGCACTCCACGGTCTTTTATCGTTGGTTTCCTTAAGTAACGTGATCGAAGAAGTCGATGGGGTATCCTTTCCAACAGTGAATTCAGGAAATGCATTTGAACCATACCTTAATTGCATAATCGCATAATAATTTTGAAACTTATAAGAATATTTCACGTTTGTTAGGTGATTTTGCAACGAGCGTAAGGTTCCAGCTCGCTTTCCAGGTTCATCACTGACCGTCTGTTGAGCGTACCTATGGGGATCACTCGAAGATACGGCCAGGGGACTGTCAATGGACTCTCGAGTGACCTTCAAGTGGACACTCGGGCTTCCTGAGTCTTCACGAAATATAAAGTATTACTTGAAGCTACTGCGGTCCGGACAGTCGGCTGTGAATAACGCAAATGAATAATCGGTGATGCGCGAACCACCATTCCAATGATACACTGTAACTATCTTGGTTTTAATCATTGGGCTAGCCTCGTCGGTCATTTCCCAATGGGACGAACAGCACAAAGATGAACGTGATCCATTGGACATTGAAATATATTCACAGAATGTATTGTTGGCACGAGGGGCCTGAATCTCATGTAATGGAAAATCCACTTGAATTTTTCATATCGAAAAGTCTGACACCGCGAGCCGGAATCGAACCGGCGACTCTCCGCATACCGGACAGATGCTCTACCAGCTGAGCTATCGCGGTCCGGACAGTCGGCCGTGAATAACGCCGATTCGATTCCGGCTCGTGGGGTCAAACTTTTCGATGTGAAAAATACAAGTGGATTTTCTGTTACATGAGATTCAGGCTCCTCGTGCCAACAATACATTCTGTGAAAATATTACTTGAGGACTTGTTGACTTGTTTATGAACTCTCGCACTGAAAGGGTAAATCAGGAGTACGTTATCTTATCGATATAGGCAGAGAGCTGGCTGAAAGTTTTTCTTAGACAACCATTATTATTCTCCATAAGCTGAAACTCACTTCATATTCAAAACTCTATGTTTAACGACAGCTTTGCACTTGTCTAAGTGAAAAATAACCGTGATTTGAAGAAATGAGTATCCCCTAATGAGACACTCAGGGGACGACCGACTGCCGCGTGTGCTGCCTGGCGTAGTTTTTCAGAACTTTTCGAATCTAATGGTATGGAACAATTTCCCGGAAACTGAACTCCTGTACGGATCGGACTGGGTGTTCCTTCCGTTGTTCCCCTGGGGTTTACTGTGTTACGTTCAGGGAAGACACTCGGAGGACTCTCAGGTGGTGCTCAGGGGACACTCGTATGGCTTAGGTGATCGTTGAACCTTTCGTAGGCCCCTCGTGTCCATTTTTTGAAATGATACCCCACCTTGTAAAAAGTATCATAAGTACGGCCTCACGATGGCCTTGTGCAAAGGTATGAATACCACTACCTTACTACAGGAAACTAATGATTGCAGTTGAATGTGCTCCTCCGATGGAGCACAAGGCGAAGTGTGCAGACAACTTACGCTGTCCAGCCTCTTGTAGTCAACAGACATTGAGAAACCCTTGTCGCTTGTTTCTGCCTAATGTTAAGTATGCCCGAATGGATGCTGCACAGTTTTCCTTCAACAATTCATTAATCATTCATAAACCTCCCAGAGCGAAAACAGAGTGGCAAAACGCCCCACCTGAGCTTTTGTAATGCACTCGTGTTCTGATTGGTTGGGCGGATTGGGAATGCTGGTTGGTGCTTTGGTCAAATATAATCCCATGCGAATGGCATAGCAGTGACTTCCCACAGTGGCGTTGCGCCGCGCGTTCGGAATTCTGTCTGGTGAGTCTGTGACGGCTCAATGAGGAAAGGAGATGGAAATAAAGTAATTTAACAAATGCTGTCCAAGTAGCATAATGCCCAAGGTTGTTGGGCTGTGGTTTTAACTGAACGTTGGGGTGGCTCATAGTACCGAAATCTTTCAGAATAAATTACACAGACCTTCCTGAAATGTCATAGGCAATCAAAATATGTACGTCTAGTGCACATTACTGAGAAAAAATTCGGTGAATGTTGGGTGTGTGTTTTGCTTTCACCGGGTACTCTTGTGATTAGACGGCCCAATACTAGGTTTCCTTGTTCTTTCCTGGCAGGTGTGTAATAAAAGTTAGTATTCGGATTGTGTACATGTACAAGTAAGCACTGTTTAGACACCTTTGTGTACTCTGATCTTTGGTTTATTGTATCCGTGATAATGTCTTTAGACATTTAATTTGTCAAAATATTTTCAAACCTCAATCGTGAAACGCGAAGCAGTTTTTCCTAGGAAACAAGTGACTTTATTTGCGTATCTACTTGTTGGAACGTAGCCTCATATTCCTGGTTCACTTCTGTAGGTTACACGTCGCTATGCCGGAAGAGAGCAAGTGGCAGAGACACGCGGCGAGGAAAATTCAACTCAGTACCGTACGTTGTCCCGTTTGTTACGAAGCTAGTTTGTGGGAGCACTGAATTCCATGCGTCGAAGAAATAATCCAGGGTACGCTAATATAATGAAATAATGTATTTTGAATTATTCAATCAGCAGTTGCAGCTTGCAAGTCCGGTGTATTCGTTCGAGCGGTGCCACAACTGCAGAAGTAACCAGTAGAGATGGCCCCTTCTATGGAGACCTGACAAAGAGAGACACACAGCTCATTGTTTTCACATCCATCTCTATCATTCTAACAAGTAGTAGTAGTACGTATGGTTCATGTATGATGTGTTATTCATTCAGCAACGGAAAGAGTACCGCTGGGATCAATATTGCCGTTGAAATGAGCATGGATGCGATGCAACAATCACTGTCGGACCTGTTCGTTACTTCCAAATTAAGCATGAGACAGCGGCGCTACGTGCTTTCCTCTATGGGAAAGTTTGTTCCAGGCCTTCCATGTGATTCGCGGACTATTTCTTGCTCGCCGCGTTCGTGTGCTAAGATGTAGATGGATGGCTGAACACATATTCACATGGGGCTGACTGACGGATGGAATCTCTCCCTAGATAACACGGCCATGGTGTCCAATTCCATCAAAGCGAAGGAAGCCAGCAGAGACGATAAGTTATTTTCCAATTTTTGCAGCGTTGCACAGCTTCTTTTCGGTAGATATTGCTTCATTTACAAGGTTAGATGTTAAATATCACATCAATTGATACGCGTATTTAGGCATGGGGCTTATCACCTGGTTCTCCCAATAAAATAACACTGACATTTTTTTTTTGAGTAACATGTCACTGAAAAAAGCGCACATTCTGCCTTGTATATGTGTGCTATATCATCGCACTTTTTGTTTATTCAAATATATACGTATACTTGGATTCACTCCAAGAACAGTACTATCATCGTGCATCCTTTTGGTACTTGGAATTCCAAACACATTTTGTCCTGTTGTTTTTTGTAAAAACGTAATACAAAAATTTCCCCACATCGATTTGACAGATTGCACGAACACCACGCAGGAGAACACGCAGCATTTTCCGGCACGATGATGATGAACGAACAAGGAATACCATAACAGGTTGCACATAAATACCCTCAATTTATTTATTAAATCCATTCTTATTTTTTGTAAAAATGGCTATTTTGTTTATGAATATCGGTAGTTTAGTGTTTAAGCTCGAAACGTGCGATATCCTAATGGTCGATGAAGCGGTTAAACGAAATTGGTGTATTAGCGAAAAAGCGAGGTAGCCACTTTCCGCGGTTTTTTCAGCGAATGCACAACTCTATCCAAAGGGGGGCGCGGTTAGTTCGGCGCCGCGTCTTTCAATGAACTTCCCCAGCGTTCCGACGAGCCAGCCCAACATGTGCCTAACCCCGTCCCAACTGGGCAAACGTTGGGTGGAGCTGCTTAGATGGTGGTACATAAAAATATGGCGTGATAGCAATAGAACAAAATAACTCACAGTTTGTCAACAATATTCGGGATACTGATGTGAAACCACCCTGCAAGCACAAAGTGAATTATTGCACCGTCAAAATACTAGGAGAAGCCACTATTTCATCGATGATCGCCACATGGCAACCTGATTGGTTTTTGAGCGAGTGAGAGAAAAACACGTTGGGGAGTCGACACCTGCGACGACCAATGGTAATGTTCGCACAATTGATATCTATGACTAAGGCACTATGGATGAGGCGTTGGCAGCAGCACACTTCACGCGTTAATAGTGCGGTCGTCAACACACCACGCGGTGCTCAGCCACACAATTGTTGCGAGCGTAGATGTCGCGATAATTTCGAGGACAAACTTATTCTTGCATTTACGGATTTTCTACTGAAGTAGTATCAAAATAAGCACAGAAAGGAGGGAGTACGCGAACGCGTGTAAGACGAATTAATTCGCTCGTTAACGGGCTGAGGACAGCAATTGTTTTCCATAAAAATATAAATAATTATATAATTATGCTATATGGCGTAATCAGTTGGTCACGTATCGCATTCGAAAACCGTCTTGAGTGCATATTGGGACGACGCGCGAATTACCGGAGTGGTGCCAACAAATAAACAGTTGAACGTTATTCATGTAACTAAGTGCTCACTGTATGTGGATCATCACCCATAAGCACTCGGTTCTGTTCCGTGTTCATAGACAGAATGGCAAACACGCAAACTTGTGTTCTGCCATCTATTCCAATTCAGCCTGTATAGCATGAAACACAAAAAATCACGTGTATGAAGACTGTTGACAAACGTTGACGTAAAGGCATTATACAATTTGACAAAGCACTATTATCTGAGGTCTAATGAACTGTTCGTTTTCGATTGGTTTATTTTGAGCACTGCACTAAGTGGACAAAGGTTTCTTCGAAAATGAGGGAGGTAAACGGATTACTTTCACTTCGAAATGAGTTCAGTGGAGATGATTTAAGTGTGTGGTTCACTCACCGAAGTTAGTGCGAAGTTCCGCATTGAATTTCACTATGTCAGTTACAATGGGTGCTAAATACGCCGCGGCAGAATTGCGCCAGAAAAACGGCGTTGAAAAGGCTCATTTACCGAAGTGGGCACTGACCGGGTTGGTCAGATTAGGAGGTAAGATTAACTACTGGTCGTAAAATTTCCTGGTAGATGTGATAAGTAAATAGCACAAGCTAATCGAAAGTTCCTCTCTGAACGGGAATCCAAATTAACCGAGCAACGTTCACCGGTTGACTGATGGGCAAAGTGAATGCCTAAAAGGATGGTGGATAAAACTTGCCAATAATATCTGATTGTGAATATTTTCCATGAAAATCGAGAAATCGTTGATTTACATTGTAGTCCTATTCTCTAACCATAGTCCGTAAGTTTAGTGGATGTCACTGTGTGACGAAAAGTATGTATCTCATCAGCATTTTTTCGAGAAATGAAATGATGCAATCGGAGTGTCTCACTTGTTTCTGAAACGTTTCTTGCACACACTAAATTGAATTCCAGCGGGAGTGTCCGTTTATCGTCCATACGTAGATGGGTCTCAGGTACAATGAAACTATTGCCGACTATCCCCAACTAGAGCCTTGTTAATGACGGCACGTGTATCAGACTCACCAATAAATGGGTACATTTACTAGACAGCATAAATGAACTACATTTATTCGTTTTGCTTTCATCCTTATCAAGTTACCTAGGCTTCCTTCCAAGAATTTACACATCAAAAATTGTTATCAACCCCGATGGCTTCTTATGCGGTTGGCTTATGTATGAACCCTGAATAATTGTGTCCATCTTGTATTGCCACCCACTGTATAGGCACGCCATCTGACATTTTCTCCCTCTACTCTTTACTGGGCAGGTTCTCATTTATGTTGGTGCGCATCTTCACTCTGATCTGATTACTAACGAAGAAATAACCGGTTTTTGACTGCAGTCATCGCCGCCAGTTCCGTGAACCGTACGTCTCGGTAGCCGAACGCAGTGCACAAGTCACTATGGCGTCACGTGTGACCTTCGTCTGTTCCCGCAACCATGAACTACGATGTGCTTCGTTGGAGGTAATCGATGGCTCCACATGGCACGGTTGAACGATAGTCTTAATTGCATGACTCATACGCCATTGATCAGAATCTAATTGGAACACGGTTCAGGTATCTGTGGATGACCAAAGTTGTGCTAATGCGGATTAGAGCTTGCAAAAAAAAGAAATGAAGCACATTCAATTTATTGATTTTGCTGTTGTTGGCAAAGTCCTACGTATTTTCCTCTTTATGCTTTATTAAAAAAGCTCACAGTGGAAGTGCATAGGAACTCCAAGGTTTACAGAGAAAGCATCATTTTTCAATGAACTAACCGTTTCTTCTAAATTGCATAAATTAACTTATATTAGGTATCGTCTTGTAAAATGGAATGGAGTGTTTACCTCCGAATATAATACTGCTTATTACATATATATATATATATATATATATATATATATATATATATATATATATATATATCTGTGACAAAAACATGAATGCTTTTTATATTTCTACAGAACCATTTGGTAAAATACGTAGAACGTTCAATTATTTTCCTATTTCTTTTTAGGTACCTTAGTGAACACAACTTAAAATGGAAGGATTTTTAATGTCTCGTGACCAACTAATTTGTTTTAAAACAAGCAGCGTTATTGAGGTTAGCACACATGCAGATGCATGAAAACGGCGTCACTGCTCTTGTGGTGTTTGCCGAATCCGCGGTGCGACCACGGAGGTTTGCTAAAGTGACAGGTCTAGCTCACGTGATGCTTCTGCAACCCACTGAAGTTCCATTGGGCTTGGCCCTTTAAACAGGTCGACACGACTCTGGTCCTGGAGATTAACTGTGGTGGAAAATGACTGACCAGTGTCACGTGATAACTCAAAACCCTGATAACCCAAGAAACATTGTCATACGTGATTTGAAGTTGTTATTCCGCGTTATGGAAAATGCAACGCGCGCGTGTGTCTGTGTGTGAGAATATGTACACGGACTACAATACACGGACTGATGAGATATCCTCGGGATAGCCAGCCGAACCCAGCAATCGTGTCACCGCAGCGAGAGTGCGTGTCATTAGAAGCGTGGAGTGGTCCGGTATCGATTGCCTGGACTGCATCGCTAATACCAGCGCGGTTGTCGGGTCAAAGATGCCGTGTGAAGACTGGAGCGGCGCGAAATGTGGGACGTGACTCGCTAATATTGGAGGCGTCTTAGACCATATAGCGTTGTTGGATGGGTGTGAGGAATTTAGTACAGTTTATTGTTCCTCTCAGGGCAGAGGAATGGAACCACAGCATCATGACAGGATAAACGTGACTATATCATTTTCAATCGACGTTAGGCCTTTCTCCCCTGAACTGTATCGCACGAAACTCCACTTCGAACCACGAAGATTTTCACAAGCAGTAACGTATAAATCAAAAAATCTTGTTGATCAGTTCGAAAATGGTTAAGAAGATATACGACTGACTATATGAATACCTGGAATCCTGCACTGATAACACTGAGAGTATTACTGGGGAAGAAACGGAAAACGTTTTGTAAAATGCTTTGAGAACCAAAGGACTAAGTGAATTTAGATCTAACGGAGAACTAATTGAAAATATCCGGATGAAGCTTCAGAACATTCGATGGAGAACGAGATTGTTTTCAGCGCTTCACAACAGGCTAAATACCGCACATTTTATGAGCATTTGGACTGAGATAATCGAAGAAAGAACAAGGAAATAAGTAGTCGTTGTGATAACAAATGACAGTTTCGTATCTACGTAGTTACAGTACCACCGGTGTCACGAGAGGCGTGTTGCCTGAGCTATCGAATTTGAAAGATGTCAGCGCAATTCATGCCACAATGGACGATATGAGAATATCAGTGTTCAACGCCACTCCGAGGTACTTAATAGATTCAACTCCATGTAATCTAATAGTGCGCGTAATATACTGGTCAATCGAAGAACATGGTCGAGATGGGGTGGAGATAAACTCAGAACACTTGGGTGGGTTAAGGGAATGACCATTCCATTTAGACTAGCTTACAATGTTTTGAAGATTATGGGATAGGACATTAAATTCTTCTTTAGTAGATATAGTATGACAAGTAGCTACAATACCAGCCTACTTAATTACAGTTGTGGAGGAGTCAGGTGGGAGGTTGATAACTTCTAAGTGGGGAAAAAGTGCGAAAGCACAGGAACTTGAAGAACGCGAGATTTGTTAGCTAGAAATCCGGACGACTTGCAAGCCAATCTAATTTCTGGTATACTCCTCTAAAATAGTCGGTATATCATGCCAATAAACTAGCTCGGTGACCAATGAAATGATGCTTCTGTAGTGACAATGATCTTGGAATGAAGTCAAAGATTGAAGAATGGTTATGAAACACGCACCCGACAGATTTAATAGAATCGTTTCACAATCTACTGTAATAATGAACTAGATGGGATACAAAACAATATTTTGTATGGCTGACATTTCAGCGGCCTGAGTATGTGGTATTTTTTCACTCAAAAGAATGCTTCGATGCTTCGGCACTTCCGTGTTGAAATACCTCGGTCAGCTGTTACGAAGGCTACCCCAAGGAGGACCGGTAAAATGTCAGTACCTGCAGAGGAAACAACTAGGCTGGTTGGAAAAAAGCGTTCGCAGGGGACGGAAAAATAATGTCTCCTTTGATATGCCACAATTTCGGCTCACTTCTTGTCGTTGTTCTAATCGAAATGACGTATTCTATTGCTCTCACTCCACATCATTCATCCTCTCAGCGTTATCCCAGTGATTGAAATTTATACACGTAATGCAGTAGAATCAAAGAATCAAAGAGGAAATACCAAATAAAACTAGTGGTTGGGAGACGAGGATGACAATAGCAGTGGCCGGTTCGGCAATCAGCGAAAGTGAAACTCAGTTAACTGTGCATGAGGTATAAAGTTTTCATTTGATGCGTCAGTTGGCTGCCGTATTTAACGCAGTTAGTAATCATTCGAAAGATAGTAGAGAAATTATTCACAAAATCCATAAGCCACACGAATTTAAGCTTATGGGCACATTTTTCTGTCCCTCTGGAAGACGCCCAAGTAGCTCATTGCTCAACGCTCTTGTGCACTGCCCAGCGGAGCTTTGGGGTGGCGCACAGCATCGTTACTGTTATGAATAGATGACATAAATCTTTCTAATTTATATGGAGCCGTTTACATACACAACTTTCGTGCAAACTCGTGACTATAAATAGCGTGACATTTCACTCAGTTTTTGGTTTACCGCGGAGCCTCTTGAGCAGGTGACCCATATTGGTTTTCCTTGTTCTCTGCTGGTAGGTGGGTGTTTTCAACGATGCCTAGTTACAGTTAGCATTATGAATGCGTATACGTCACAGATGAGTATTGTTTAGACTATTTTTATATTGTTCGATCGTATATTATTTATAGCGTACGCATTGGTGGCTTTAAGCATTTCATTTATCATTTGAAAGTCAAAATGTTTTTCAACGTTGTTAGTACAACTTTATGCAGTAGTTCCTGCGAGATAGGTTGCTTTATTAAAATAGTTATCTGTTGCAACCTGTTCTCTTCCTCTTTGTTCATTCCTATAGGACACCTTTTTCTATACCGAAAGAAAGCAAGTGGCAGAGGTATAGGTGGACGAAAAGAGAACTGGACGCTGTGCAGTGTCCCATTTGTCACCAGGCCAGCTTGTTAGACCATCGAACTTCATGTCCTAAAGAAAGAATCCGGAGTAGGGTTTTATGATAGACTTACATACTAAATTTACTGAACACGAAAAACAGCCTAAACGTCGAGTGTACCTGTTGAAGCGGTGCCACAACCGCCGAAGGTACAAGTAGAAAAGGACCATGGAGGCCTGATAATGAGATATACACTTCCCATTACTTGCGCATCGGTGGCTATCATTCCACCAGGTGAGTCTGTATCCTTTATTTATGAAGTTCTAGTTCAAGCAACGAATGAAGTAAAACTGGGGAGAAATATATCCGTAAGTACAAAAGTGGATGTGGTGCAACAGTCACTGTTGGATCTATTCGTCACTCTAAACTTAGGCATGAAATAGTGACGCGATGTGTCTTTCTGTCTGGGCAAGTTCGTGCCAGGTCTCACACGTGACCCACGGGCTACTTCTTGTACACCACCTTCGTGTGAGAAAATGTGGTGGGATATATATATATATATATATATATATATATATATATATATATAGCAAGTAGTATGTCAACGTGTGGACAAAATCCCCCCGGAAGCACACGACCGGCTTCGCGGTTGTTGCCGCTCATCAGGTACGCGTACCCGGTACTCCCCTGCCCACTCGTCTTCATACTTGTACACTTCAATGTTATGTGTTCACTAGAATCTAATTTGAATCGTCTAGAGTGTGAATGGATACTCTTCATTGAAGAGCCCACAAATGAATCACAACTGTGATTTCTCATAGTTATTCGTGTCTGGGTCACTGCCAACCCAACGAACAACGAGGCTGCATGTGCAAGCGCTCATATTGATAGTAAGTAGTATGTTAACGTTAACCTACTATATATATATATATCTATATATATATATATATATATATATATATATATATATATATATATATATATATATATATATATATATATATATATATATATAGCTCTTGGAAAACACCAACAGAAGTGATGTTCTATTTCAGTTAGTTACTTAAACTTATATAGATGTGCATTTTAGTCAATTTTGCAGAGGAAACCTCCCGTGCTGTGGTTTACAGCAATCGGGTGGTCGATAGCCACCTTGTCCGGTGGCCTCGGACCAGAAGTAAGAGGGCATACCGGCAGTTGCTGTTTTTTTCGAGTGCTTCACTACCTGATTCGGTTCCGGCGCACGAGTTTGTGACGATGTTCCAGACGGGTAAATTTTTTGAAATGTCACTGACTTGGACATTTTCGGAGAAGCTCTCTTTTTCGAAGGTAGGCTGACCCATGGTTCGTCGACTTGCAGCACAGATGGCACTGTGCCACAAACACTGTTTCGCCGGCACCACTCAGTTCGCAAGAGGTAGGAAAGATAATGGGTCAACACTGTACAAAGAGTACCAATGCAATTGATGTCGGATGACAGGTTGGAAGAAGCGCCCACCTTGGTATCACGTGTGCTGCCTAGACCCTCCGTCTCCGCCTCCGGTTTTGGAGTAAGCTGCTGATGTTCCATCGTAGGTCCATTATTTTATTGCTATGAAGCTTACGCATTTAGTTCATCTGACACCGCACAGTACATAGAATCATCATCAGTTGCAGCACGTCAGTTGCAACCAATTGGCATGGACCGGAATCCCTTGAGAGACTCTGAGAGACCTCAATTATCAAATCTCACAACCCATTTCCTATAAATAGTAAAGTTACTGCTCCTGAGGCAAGAGAAGCTTCAATGGATGGAATTACGAAGGGACCGAGGCGAAGGAAGACGGCAAAAAGGTACTCCATATTCCTGTACTGTGCTGTGAAAGCTTTACTTCCTGAAAAATTGCATCATTTACAATTGTCGCTGTCAAATTTTACATCGAGTTATATGCTTATTTAGACATGCCTTTTATCATCCGGTTTTGCAATTACAATCGAGCCTTTAGAAGAGTGCAAGTTCTGTTTTCGTCCGTTGATATGTGTGAAAATAAATATATGTCGACTTTTTTCCAGCGCGGAACTGCTATCCCAATGCTTTCTAATACTCAAGGCTTGGAATGTTGCTTCCATTGTTATATTTGGCAATGACATGACCAATATTGATCTTCACATGCCTCAACTTTAAAGATGATGTCAACAACATGGAGAAGAACCGGGAACATCATCGCGTAGAATGTAATGATTGCGATTGGAACACCAACTTTTTTCTCTCTCTCTCAATAATATATATATATATATATATATATATATATATATATATATATATATATATATATATATATATATATATACCGCATAACTTTTTAATAAATGCATCTACATTTTTATAAAAGTAGATTTTTTGCTCGTATATAGTGGTAGTTTAGTGATTAGTCCCGAAAGGTTCGAGAAAATTATAATGGCATTATAAACGAATAAACGAAATTAGAGTAACTAGCGGGAAAACCAATTTCCGCGACTTTTTTTCGGTCAGTTGGCCATGTCCAACCCTAGCCTAATTGGGCGCTGGTAGCTCTGCCCAACCCACCTCAAAGGAAATGCCAAACATTTGCCCAACCCTAACCCGATTTGACAAACCTTTGGCAGTGTTGCTCGGTCTTTTGTGGCAGGATAAATTAGTGCACCAAGATATTATTGACTATCTGATCGCGAGTCCAGTCCACTGAATTTGTCCCCTCATCCACGGCGGCTGCATAATGTTTGCCTACTGACAACTGTTTCAGTAGTAAAAACTGGAATTCCGCCGATATGTACATCCACAGGAATAGTTTTACAGACTGTACTACACACAGCGTTGAATTGATTTTGCGTGATAGAGGGCTAGCATTAATAAATAGGAAATGAAGAGAAATGGTTGTGGGACGGACACGGTTTGAGGAGTGACTTGAAGAGGAGGGCGAAGGATTTTGTGGTAGCGGAGATGGAGGTGGGTGGGATAATGTGTTGGGAACACATTGGATTAGATAGTCAGGCACCTCACAACGCTCCATGGGATGAATGTGGGGTTTGTTGTGGTGAAGAAGGGGCTGAGGACGGATGAAGCCTTGATGGGTGGGGTTGGTTGGAATACGGAGGTGATAAGTTCAAAGTATAGTGCGATGACATTCGGTGGGAGGGGTGGTAGAGCAATGGGAGACGGAGTAGACGGGAAGGGGGAGGAGGGTAATATGGAGCATGTTATGGAAACAGAAAGGGCTAGCTTTTTTTACCGCTCTGGGGTATTGGGCGGCAACTATTTCTGGGATTCGAGTAAAAAAGTTCGGGTGTGAAGGATTTCTGAAAGGAGGTTGGCAGAGAGCATTCGAGGTGATGGAACCGCAGATCTGGGTTGTCGGTGGGCTTACCAGGGTCATCACTGGGGGGGGCGGCTATGTTATTTACCACTAGTGTGCATTACACCGATAGATACAGGGATAATAAAAGGGATTTCACAGTGCGTATTTGAGATAGTCGGATGGAGGGTACGGGGAGTGTGTTGACCTGACTGGCTGAAGACCCAAAAAGAAGGGAGCTGTGATGGCTACTGCTGTGGAGCATCTTGCCAGCAGAGCAAAGAGCTGACGCGCTTTCTGACCGCACCTTAGGAAGATGAGCGGGAAGAACATGGGCTCTTTCAGAACCCGGTCCGCTAGGTGATAGGAAAAGGCTGGCTTTCGGGTCAATAATTGGCTCAGAGGAATTAGCACTAAGGAGGGCTCACTTGGGAGACGTCACGGTTAGAGTACCTGTGTACTTCCACGAGTGCAAACTTCGTAATCTTCCTGGTGTGCAGTCCAGATTGGGGAATTTAGAATGTTTTGGTTCTTTTATCATAGTGGTGCTCGGATTGCTGCCCTTCTGCGTATAATTATTTGCAGAAACATTGTATCATAGGCTGATTTGGCATTTTTAAATTGCGTGCAGGCAACTATATGTTGATTATTCAGGAATGATATGGCCTCGTAGTCAGTACTAAATTGAAACAGTAGGGAAAAAAGTTGAAATTCATGGATTCCTTTTGCAGTCGTGAGCGGCAGCACGCAACTTTGGCCACTTTGCTTATACTTCGGAGAGTCGATTTTACCGGCGTTACATGTAACCGAGCCAGGAAGCTGAATACTGTGACCATTTTGGAATCCCGCATTCGTATGAAGTTAATACTAGCCACAGAGTCTATGAGCCTACCAGCTGATTCTGGATCAACCGAACTAAGATTCGAAGATGGTGTAGATAGTTTACTAAGCAGGGCAAGTTCAGATAAGACATCCCTTGTTACGCGCAGCCCGTTCGTAACATCGGTTGCGGAGCGGTTTCCGAGTGGTTAATTTAGTAGTCACTCGTCCGCGGCTAGAAAGTGAATTGCTAAGAAAGAATGTGGCAAAAGGTATTTTATTGAACATTTTGTCCTAATATATTGATTTGGATACACTGAAACCCTCTTTAACATCAAGTTACTGATCGTTCCTTTGAATGCTGCTTATCATGGGTAGAATAAAGATATTCATTAGGATTCCATCTTTTGAGCGATAAAAAAGAGCAAGGGAAAAGGTAATGTGGAAAAACTGGCTGTAATTACTAGAATACATTCCGTATTTCACACGATCTGCTTAAACCGATTGAAAACGGTCGGAAATTGCTCGAAAACCGATCAGTTCCGGAGCACCTATGGAAAGCTTCGGCTGCTGATAGAGTCGTCTCATTTACTGGGTCACCTTCAGATCAACATTCGCCACGCGGGGTTCGCCACGTAGACTGTTTTCCGCAGTTTACTACGGCCATTCGACACCTCTCTGAGGCCCACGATCCCGTAGCAGACGCACTTTCCCGAGTCCATAATATCGACGACCCACTACCCATGGGTGTAGACCTAGAAGCAATCACCGCAGCCCAAACAACAGATCCTGAGGTCAAGCAGCTCAGAAACAGCAGCTGCCTGCATCCAGTGCCAGTGACCCTTCCAACTTTGGGCGTAACTATTATTTGCAACGGGTCACAGGGTGAACCCCGACCCCTAGTCCTTGTCAGTTTTCGCCGGCAAGTTTGTATCAGCCTCCACAACTTATCGCACACTGGTGTAACCGCCTCAGTGAAAGTAGTCACAGAGAGATTCGTCTGGCCTTGTGCCAAAAGTGACGTAAGTTTTTGGGCCCGTGCTTGTCTTCAATTCCAACTCGGTAAAATACGTCGTCACACTGAATCTACGCTAGCCACATTCTGTTAGCCGGACGCACGTTTTCACCCTGTGCATGTGGATCTCGTGGGGCCCCTTCCACCATCCAACGGCTGCATCTACATCTTCACTTGCATAGAAGGTTTCACTCGCTGGCCACAGGCCACACCTATTCCCCGTCCCACCACAGAGGAAGCTGCAAAAGCTTTTCTAACTGGTTGGGAAAGCCTGTTCGGTTACCCTTCTACCGTGACCACTGACCGCGGTTCTCATTTTACCGATGCCTTTCACGAGTTAACGAAAGCATTCGGTTGCGGACACAAAAAGACGACGGCCTACCATCCTCAAGCTAATGGCATGGTGGAGCCATTCCATAGCCAGCTAAAAGCTGCCCTTCGTGCTCGTAATAACCCTTCATGGAGTGGAATTTTACCGATCGTCCTCTCAGAACTGCGTAACACCTTTGAAGCCGATATGGGTGTTACGGCGGCTGAACTGGTTCACGGTTGCACACTACCACTTCCGAGTGGGTTGGTTCCTCCATTGCCACCGGTAAGTTTTAATTGCGGGGATTGCGCGAAACGGTTGCCTCAGCAAATGCGGGTGATAATGCCAACCCGCCATGCGAACAAACACTCAGCACCTACGTACCTACCAATCTGGCGACCGCCAGTCATGTGTTTATTCGAGTAGATGCAGTGCAATCACCACTACAAGCTGCTTGCCCTGGCCCGTTCCGCGTCGTCCAGCGAAGGGAAAAGAAATACGTGGTGGACGCCGAGGTCAGGATAGAGACCATCAGCATAGACCGCCTCAAACCAGCCTTCATCGAGGTAGAATCCACCCCGAACAACCCTCCCAGTGTCCCAACCTGCTCACAACCTTCGGTTAGTCGTTCCGAATCGGCCCCTGTTACCCCCACTAACGACCCCTCGTTACCTGTTACAACACCAGACTCCACGGAAGACACAGCTGCACCCGTCAGCAAGAGAAATCGACGCGGCCACAAGCTGCTACAGACAAAGAGGTTTTCTGAATATGTAACAGCTGTATATATTTAAGTTTACTCTTGATATTCCGCGTGTACGTATTTTTATTATGCACAACCACGTGGTTATAACGACAACGGTGACGGCAGCCTCTATTGAGCCGGTATGTCCCCCTAAGTCGAATATCTGTCCGCGCCCTAAAGCGCAGCTTCTTTGTGTTTCTTACCTTCTAGCAATTCCCATCGGACAGAACCATATGGAATTACAGGATTTCGCGTGGCTCAAACACAACTCTCATTGGATCGCAACTGGACTCCTTTGAAGCCGGACGCTGGCTTGTTTACGAAGGCAATAACGACCACAGGCAAACGGAAATTATGGGCTATGCTGACAACAACAAGCCCTACAACACAATCACCGTTGCCAACTCACAAGCAGGATCTAACCCCGGTTGGATGAAATGTTAGGGAGGACACTTTTTTGCGATCGACACAAAGAGACCAGCGTGAGTCGTGGAGAACGGCTTGAGCTGGACTCGTTGTTGTGTCTGACCGCGGCGGGAGGCATGGAAAAAGTCCCTCGCCACTGAAGCCGACGTACCCATTACGGGCCGACGCCCAACTTCGTCGGCCTTCTAGGGGGAGGCTCCTGTAGCGTTACCGATATAACACACGAATACAAAAACTAACAAACTTGTTTATTTGAACAAGTACCTGATTTTCGTGGCGTCTCCTGCTCAACCTGTGTACACCGTCTGCACGCCGTTGCACTCCTCCAATACACACGTTGTCCCGCCCCAGCGTTTTGAGTTCTGCTGTTTTGCGAGCCACCTGGTATATTCGCTAACATGTCACAAACCGAGGACCAGAAGCCATAAAGACTACACGGGAGCAGTTCCCGACTTGACTTAGGAGAATCCTAAACTAATCTAGGGGAGGGGTTGCTATTGCATAGTAGTTTAGTAATGCTCCTGGCGTCATAAGGTATGGTAGAAAGGACAGAATCCGTGGTTGGTAAAGACGGGGGAGGGGCAGTGACAGTAGCTGGAGCCACGGCTGAGGCAAAGAATGCTTTGAAGGCCTCGGCTACACAAGGTGGGGAGGTGATAGACGAGTCATGGTCCAGAATTAGGAGTTGGAAGTCAGCCCCAATATCAGTGTGAGACACCTTCTAGCAATGCGTAACCAAATTCGCAAAAGATCCCGAAGTCTGAAGGCGATTATCCGTGAAATTCTACGTCGGTAAATTAGTGAATGAACAATAACACGAAACAGATACAAGCCTCCATTATGTAATCCCAAGGACTCGAAAACGAGGACCAAATTGCTGCGTGTGAGGGAGGAGCACGTGTGTCACGCAGGTCCAGAACAAGGATATGGCAAAGCAGTGCGCTGGACGCGAACGAATAAACGTTGGTTCGTAAAAACATACAGTGCATAGAACAAGTCAATAGTATAAATAAGTGAGGGATGTTAAGGAAAACGTGGAACTGTATTAGTTTTGGGGGGATTTTCCACAATTGGTCGTTGCACAGCCCACCAAAACCCTCCCGAATCTTAGCGAATTCAAAAATTTGGCGTAAGGGTACTGATTCTCCCTCTCTACCTAGACCCTGCTGTCAGTTCGCGTATATAATACCCTGTCGTCAACTTTCTGCTCATGATCGCACCTGGTCCGGTGGCCACACGGAGGCGAGGTTACTCTGCCCCGTCCATGAGAACGGCTGATCGATGGCGGGCTTGAGGGTGAAACAGGTATCGTCCCCGGGAGAGCCGTCGTGCGCTGACAGTAGAATCACAGCTACTACCAAATGTGCGAAGGGCCTTCCGTAAATTCAACGAAAAACGATGAGCACTGCAAAGTGTTTGGTGGGGTTTACGAAGTCCAAACGTGTACCATGTAAGTGCGCATGTGTCAGGGAGCATGATAGTTCAATACGTCCGTAAGCCTTAAACACCCCCACACATGGGGATTCCTATAACCACCTCAAAGACGGGTGATGAACAGTCTACTGGGTTTTCGTGTTATCGGCTTCTCCGTCTTCACTCTCGAGGAGGCTGATACTGTGTACGTCGCGGATTAGCGTTCAGTTGGTGGTCTTCACCTTCACAGTTCTTACCATTTCGTCAGAGCTCTTGACGGTTTCCATGGCCACTCCCAAAGGCCAGGTACTGAAGTGCGCGTGTTCGCCTGGCCTACGGGGGATTGAAGTGCCATCGCATGCCATAGGCCACGGTTCGATTCTGTAGTTCGCCTCTATTCATATTTTTGTGCCAACGCTGCAATTTCCGGTGAGAGCCCACGAAGTTCGACCCACTGTCGGAGTGTATACCTGCCGGTACGTCTCTTCGGTTGATAAAGCGCTGCTAGGCCCGTAGGACTGAGTGAGCTGTCGTCGAATATGTATTTTCTAAGTGTACCGCACGCGACTTTATGTACGTCATGGCATACCCGCATCGTTTCTCCAACCCCTTCCCAAACTTGATCCACAAGGGTCTTAACGTCAATAAGTCGTTCGGGGTGAGCGCCAGGTGGGTGGGGTCGCCTTTCATTACTGGAACCAGGGAGCGGTTGTTCGGGATTCTCCCTACCTCAGTCATGACGGTGTTCAGCGTCTCATCGTCGGGCGGCTGCTGCTCCATGATCGACGGCAATATCCGTCTGGCGGACCGGGTCATGCGTTCCCATACGCCGCCGCGGTGGCTGGCCTGTGGGGGGTTGAAATGCCATCGTATGCCGTAGGCCACAGTTCGATCCTGCGGTTAGTCCCTGTTTATGTTCTTGTGCCAACGCTGCAATTCCCGGTGAGCGCCCACGGAGTTCCATGCATTATCCGAGTTTATATCGTCCGGCACGCCTCTTCGGTTGATAAATCTCTGCAGGGCCCCTTAGGGAAGAATCGGTGGTCATCGAATGTGCGACTTCTAGGTGTTCCGCGCGTGGTTTCGTGCACGTCATGATACATCCATATCGCTTTTCTACTCTCTTCTCACACTTGATCTACAAGGGCCCGAAATAGTCCAACCCGGTGTCGCTGAACGGCCACCATCCCGGAGTCACCCTGCATTCTGGCAGTGGGGCCGTGTGTTGTTTGCCCGCTGCGGCATTGCGCGTCCTACGATGTACACAATGTTGGATTACGCGTTTTACAGTCTTTCCTCATCTCAGTAGCCAAAAGCGCTTTCGGATGACGCTCATCACGTGACTTTTTCCGGCATGTCCCTCCGCTGCCTGGACGTGTTGGATCATCAGCTCTATCGCAGGTGGTCGAGCCGGCAGCAGTATGGGGTACATTGTGTCAAAGCTCAGGTGAGAGTTGGTCAGCCCACCATCTACCCGTAGCAGTCCATCAATGAGTTTAAGGTTTAAATGCTTCAAGTCGCCCCTCGGAGATGATATTCCTTTGTCGATTGGTCCCACTTCTTCCGCCCTCTCGAGTTTTCCGGCGAAAACCACCGTTGTATCATCTTGAATATATCTTGTTCTGCGGCTAGTAATTCATCAGGGCTTATCGGACCCACTCGTATCCTCCGGAGGGGCGGATCCCTTTCATGACTAGCACATGCCTTTTGAACACGACCAACCATACTAATGCACTAAGTGTCTTCATCCAGGAAGGAAATTTGACCAATCTTGACAAAATGAATGTCTCTTCGACGACGGTGGCCGTCAACACGACGCCTTTGACTTCCAGTTCCAATTCCAGAAGGGTTTTTAGTTCGTACGTGGGCCAGGACTGTTTGGGCATTTGCAGGAATTTCGGTCCTCCCTTCCACATGTCTAGTTGCCTGAATTTGGTCGTACCTCGGGAGCACAGATCGGCTGGTTCATCGCCAGACCTGATATGCTTCCACAGGTTCATGACCGATTCGAGGTGAATGATCTTGAGTCGATTAGCAAAAAAGTACTAAACCGGCTCCTGACATTGTCAACGTGATACAGTACTACGGTCGAGTCCGTTCAGAAACCGGCCGGCCAAATGTAGAAGTCGTAGCATCTCTTCACCGCTTGTACCGCCCTGACTGATAACGCGCCTGCCCTGAGTTCAAGGCGCGGGACCAAAACAGACTTCATTGGAGCAACGCGGGCTTTAACGAACAGGATCCTCGTAGTATATTGTCCATCTCCCGTGCACCATCGTCCTTATAACAAAGCTCCGTAACCTACCACAGATGTGTCAGAAAAAGCATGTGGTTCCCTGGTCCGTGCAGCACCACCGGGGGCAAACATCGTAGAATCCGCTTGTCCCCCAGTTTCTTTAAGGTGTTCAGAAGTTCCTCCCAGTCAAGCCGGTCTTCTCGGTCCAGTGGCTGGTCCCAATCGAATTCCTTACGGCAGAGCCGCTGCCACACGATCTTTTCGGGTAACAGCCAGGGAGAGACGAAACCGGGCGGATCGATTACACTAGAGACAGCAGATAGTATGTCACAGGGGGTTACTGGCAGCTCGGGAAAGTTTAGCTCTAAATCGGATTCCTCCGTTTCCGCGTTCCATTGTATCCCTAGGGTGCTTTCGGTAGGGCTTGGAGAGCCGTCCAAATCTCTAACTCTCTCGGCCCTCCCGTAGTACGGGATGACTTCGAGCACTTCTGATGCTTTCGGCATCCATTTCGTCAGATGGAAGCCGCTTTCTTCTAGCAATCTCGTTAGGCTTCTGAACTGCTCCAGGGCCAAGTCTACATCATCGAATGACCCAGGATGGTCGTCGACGTCGAAGTTCCTGCTGACGCTATCTACCACCGACCGACGGATCAAATCTCCATGTTTGTTCGCTGACCCTCAAGGGGCGTAGTTCGCACAAAACGGTGATGTTGCTGTGAAGGGGTGGATGTTCATCTCATAATTTATCACTGCGTTGTCCCTGTCGTTCTCTCCCCACCACAGGAAACGCAACGCACCTTGTTTCTCTGCCGGTATTTTCACCTGGTTAAACATTCCCTGATGTCGGCGGACAAGGCCACTCTACTCACTCTAAAACGGCACGAAACATCGATCAGTGGCGTGGTCCAGTCAGGCCTTTGTAGTTGGCGATCGTTTAATGACTTGCCCTGGAACTTGGCTGCACAGCCAAGGACCAACCGCGGCTTTTCGGGTTTCTTGGGGTTGATAACGGGGTGATGAGGTAGATACCAGATCCCCTTTCGGCCGGCGGTGGTAGCGGGCACTTTTTTCAACGTGGCCGAGAGGTTGAATAATTCTGCATATCGTTCCCACAGATCCTGTCCTCGAACAAATCGTTCTTTCAGTCGCAGTAGTCTTCGTAGAGCATAATTTCTGTTATCAACCCAAGGGCCAGCCGGTGTGATCCATGGGAGGGGAACCTTGAACTATTTTTAAGGCCTCTAGTTCCTTGCCGCACTGTTTGCAAAGCGAAGCGGCCCTCTCGAGACAAAAATAGACTTTCGTCCCCGATTTCGTGAAACTCTTCCTCATACAGCCGCTGCATATTATACTGTATGCGGTCCGCTTCGGCTGATGCTAGATTATTGGAACCACCCCCCTGCTTGACCAAATATCATCCATCCCAGAGCTATGCGTACGGCATAAGGTGCCTGGCCGTTGTCCACTCTCCGGTCATGTACCCGATGTGTGTCTGGCACGTCGCCGCCGATGAGGATGTCCACTTCTTCGTCTTCCCAGTCTACAACAGTTACATATTGCAGGTGGGGCCGCCTAGTCGAAATTGCGTTCACCAACCTTGGTGCTCTCACGGGGATATCAGCTAACATGAATGCCTCCGTTGGTTCTATTTGCTCGCTGGTGTCTAAGAACACAAGCCTCAAACTCAACTGGCCGGCAGTCATTACCTGTGTTCCGCCAGCCGTGCTCATTGCTGAAAAAAGTCGTACTTTTAGCGAGCCGGTGTTTGCCGGCAAACCGCTCATTTACTGCGGTAGTTTCCATCCGTTGTCGACGAAGGTCAACACTTTGACCACCCCGGTTGAGGTCACCACTCCCACGGCAACCACTCCTAAACGTACTGGTTTACTGGCAGACGGCGACGTTATACAAATCACACTGGCCTTAGTGTTCGTCTCTGGAGTAGTTTCTCTCTCCTGCTGTAACACTCGGTGGTGTCCGCCCGCACAAACCTCGTGACCGCATCTGACCCTTTTTCGACAGGCTTCCGCCCGGCGCTTGGTGTTGAGACATACAAAGCAGGCTCCTGTCATCCTCGCCATCCCCTATGCTCATCTACTGTGGTCTCGATGAACTTGGGGCGTTCTAGTAGCCCATGGCTAGAGTCACTGGACCTGCTACCCAGATGCGCTAGAGCCTCGCGTGAAATGGCGTGTGCATTGGTCCAAGGCTGATATTTCGCGTAGTCCCGAGCAGTGGCTTGAGCCTGGCTAGTACTAGATTTGTCCTCTCGGTTACTGTCCCGGATGAGTCGACCAAGTCTACTGTAGGTTATCTTGGTTTTCCTGCCCAAGTATCCGGTCAGGTCTTCGAGGCTACCTCACGGTCGCCGCGGCTTGTGGGTTCTGCCTCTTCCGCCCGCCAACCCTGTAGTTCAAGAGAGAGGTGACGGACTATGCCCTCCAAGGTATGCGTTGCATCGAGGTCAGCCAGTAACCCAAATGAACGACGGCCATTGAAAGATTCTGCCTTTTGTTCACTAGGTCGGCCACTGTGTAGACGTTGCTCTTGGTTTTTGGCCTCTACCATCACGCCCTCTATTAGATCACGGGCTACCGCGAATGGCTTGCCGAACAGGTCCGTCAAGATCTTCCTTGCTCGTGTGTAGCCCTGTTCCGGGTTGAGCATTGGTCACCCATCAATAGCTTCTTCTGCTCGGCCTCCACAGTAATGAGTCGGGTAGAGAAGCCTTTGCCCGGGGTCAGTTATCTTGTCTTCGACGAAAGTTTCCAACTGCCCGATGAACTTGCAGTGATGTTCAGATCGGCCGTCGAAAACCGTCATATCTACTTTTGGCAGGCTGATCGTTGGCAGCGTTGATGTTTTATATTCGACGACCGGCGCAGAGTTTCCTATTGTAATTTGTCCTGATCTGTCAGACAAGTCGTAGTTGCTGGTCTTCTGCTCACGCTCGTTCTGTCTACACTTGTCTTCTGCTTCCTGGGCCTGTTGCCTAGCCGATAGCAGCCGTTGTTCTGGATCTAATACCATTAGCTAAATAGATTGACATTCTTGCTGTCCGTATTACCCTCAGTAATACATGAGCGAGCACTGACAGGACTAGGTGACCTAGCAAAACCAAGAGAATCAAAAGTACCCAAAATCTCTCCAGTGACTTGCCACATTACCTCCTGTCCAGATTCCAATTGCTTCGATCATTCTCTAGGAATGTTGCGTATTTCCTCATTCCAAGTTGATCAGTTGAGTATTGTAGGACACCTTTGAGCAACGCGTAACCAAATTCGCAAAAGATCCCGAAGTCTGAAGGCGATTATCCGTGAAATTCTACGTCGGTAAATTAGTGAATGAACAATAACACGAAACAGATACAAGCCTCCATTATGTAATCCCAAGGACTCGAAAACGAGGACCAAATTGCTGCGTGTGAGGGAGGAGCACGTGTGTCACGCAGGTCCAGAACAAGGATATGGCAAAGCAGTGCGCTGGACGCGAACGAATAAACGTTGGTTCGTAAAAACATACAGTGCATAGAACAAGTCAATAGTATAAATAAGTGAGGGATGTTAAGGAAAACGTGGAACTGTATTAGTTTTGGGGGGATTCTCCACGACCGGTCTTTACAACCAGCGTTTCAAGGTTTGTGCAGCATAGATAGAAGCTGCGACTTGTTTGGATGAATCAGTGCCCTAGCTTCTTGGTCACGAGGTCGCGCATTATCTTGTTGTCGAATAAGTGCGGAGAGGTGGTTTAAACGAATAAAAATTAGAAAGTCATCTGAGTTATGTGGTCGCTTGATAAGTTAATGGTACTTCTTGTGGAGTAAGTTATCGCCTTGAGACTTACACGTCAGTGGTTTACTCTTACTTTTAGGTGAAAACACACCTGAGAGAAACTGGCCAAAGGAAATCATCGATGAAGCATTTCCTGGTGCCAATGGACAGGTACCTCAGGTGTCTGCTCTGTAGTGGAAATCTTCGTCCAGAAGATTTTTAACGACATACATTGAAAACCCTCCCAAATGCTCCATGTACTTTGTGAATGGCTATATTTGACATTACTTCGGCAGGCTCCTCCATACACAACACTTTCGCACATGTACGTTTTTGTGTGAGGCCTTTGAATTTGGGCCCTGATCTGTTTCTGACCACCGCGCTTGGGCCACGGGGCTTTGGACTTTTGTGTCTTATTGTTGAGTCTGTTTGGCAGCATACCTGAGATTTGCGTACGTTGATACACTTTGCGAATTTCAACTTGGAACCATAGAAACTACGAATCACTCACGTTCCGGTTTTGGGAATCGCGTGAATTGGCCACAAGTTGTTTGACTTGCGACTGTTGAACTTTCGTGTTTGATCCGTAAACTGACAACCTGTTAGACGGCTGTCGGCATGGATTTACTAGTAAGCTTTCGTGCACCTTCCGTCACTTGGATTTTTTAATCTTCCTGCCACTTCCTTGGATTGTGGTCAGTCAGCCGTTGTCATATTTCTTGATATGACCAAAGCACTTGATCGCGTCTCTTATACTCAGCGTGTGCCGAAAGTTCACCCCGATAATTAATAGGTCTTCAACCCCTGTTAACCTCTGTCTGAGATCCGGGGCTGCAATGCTCGTGATGGTTAAACTTCTTCGGACGTCCTTCTTTCCCAACTGCTAAAACTAGGCGGACTGCAGGTCTTATATCTCGATGTCTCAGGCTCGGTAAGGGCCACTGCCCATCTTAATTACCCAAGCTAAAACCCTTCTGATACATTATTCTCCCGTAACTTTTAGCATGTCGCTCTCCACTACTGTCACGACAGAAAGTATCCAGCGGTTATTAACCAGCAGACTGATGGGCTCATTTGCAACCCTCTCATACAGACAGAGGTGTAAACTCATTCGATCTTACCCGTTATGGATACACCGCTTAAAATTAAAGTTATCTTCCTTGTAAAAGCTTTTGCACCTCCACGTACATTCTTCTAACCAACCAACCTTCGCCTCAAATTGCGTCTATCTTCTTAGGCACAGAGCCCTGGCTTTGCCCGTCCCACTTGCCAGGCTCTCCGTCAGATCCAATTTTTTATTGTTGTATACAGCGGGATCTGGAACGAACTTATAGTTAGCATACGTCGCTCTGATTCGCTTCAGTTGTTCCAGTGTAATGTAAATAAACATCCTACTGCAAGCACTGCCCTGCACCGAGGCACCAATACTGTGACTATCGACGCTACTTTCAAAAATGGCCGCAGTTCTAAATCTTTCCTGCTAATGTTTCGGCTCTTTCTTCATGTCTGCTCTACTTTGGTTATTTGCTCGCCGGTGGCTGACCTTTATCCTCATTTTAACTGGTGCTCCGCTAAACGTGAGTCCCGTCTAACCAGCTCAACCCAAGTTCCTGTCTCTCATTGATAACGAACCAACCCTCATATCGGTTTTGCCACGCTTGCGGTATGCTGGTGACATCAAAAGATCACACCAACCTCTGAATCTACCAAAAAGAATCTATCTCTGCAATACTTAAATAGAATATTGACGTATCGGCAGAACTCCAGTCAGAAAATGGCCGATCCTAAGTTTCTGTTGTTATAAATCCTGTTTCACATGTGCTTTACCACTGATCCGCTTAGTAGTTGCTCGTGGTGGCTTTCTTTCCTATTCAGTAGTCTTAGCCGAGCTAAACTTAAGTTAATGTTACCATCAGCCAATAAATGTATCTTTCCAACTCTCGCTCACGCCCGATACTTCATGGCCTCTTCAAAGCTCAAGGTATAGTGATCAACCGGTCTCACCTTGTCTATCACTTGCTTTACTGTGCTCTTTCGTGCAAGCGATAGCCGTAAGCTTTACTCCCGATAAAATTTCTTGGCACACGCCAGCCTGCGGTCTCTTTTCTCAGACCCTGTGAGAATACACGCGGTCGGCACCCCACGACCTTTACTCATTGATTTCTCCGACGAACGCGATTGTAGAAGCTGAGGGAGTGTGCCCTCCTATAAAGGCGGCTCATCACGTTCCATCAGATCTCATCCTTCTCCACCCCATTTGTTTCGCCTTATGCCGCTTATACCCTCGGACCATCTCCCCGCATCCCTTCCCACTTCAAAAATCGCCAGTACTTTTGCGCATGTCCAACATAACAATCTCCCCGCTAACGGCTTGTGAATATCAAAAAGGCATGCTTCTGCTAAACAGATGGTTCATTTATATCGCATTCTATAGTCTTTACCTATAAAATAGTGTAGTACCTCGCCACAATCATTCACAACAGGTACTTCATACAAAACTGATGCTTCTCATCCATTACTCTTCCAGGTTTTGGCCGTTAAACCCCTGCTCCGTTGGCTGCCACGTGGATCCAAATTGAAAGGTTCACTTTTTCATTTCATAATACAGATCACTGGATAATGTTTCACAGAAAGTACCATGGACCCCATTGGAATTGCCCGAATTTCTATTTGCTCCAGTTTGGAATGTATGGAGTAAAGGGTTCACTCCGCAAATGCACGGTGATGACCAGTTTTTCAGAATCTCTCCACTGGTGTTACTAATCGATTACTTACATGATGTTTCGCGCCAAACTTTACCCGGCATTTCCAACCAAGTATTAATCCTCCTGCTCCTGAGGAATTCTGCAAAATGTCTGCCTGCAGCTTGCTCCACTCAGCGAACTCGAGTAAGCCACCGTCAATCATCATCTGCATCATTCTCGTATATATGCAAACCCTGCAAGCTATAATTCTACTCTTTTCAACGGTTCTAGTTTCCACATTTTTATGGACTCCTTTGACAACTTCAAAACCGACTTCTATTTGCTGCGCAAAACGAGGACATGTTACTTCATTCAAACAGCACCCAGATGTATTTCACTGCTGGAGTAACTTGCGCCCCCTCCCCTTAAAAAATGTGAATATTTTAGCCTGTCGAGTAATTTTGTACGCAAAGGTCATGCGTTTGTGCATGCGCCTCAACCACGGCCGAGAAATATACCATTATCATAACTAGGAGGTATCAAGTTAAACGGCTAGATTATAAATGACTTGTTTCCCTGATTCATTGTCAACTCTGTCTCCGACGGTAGACGGCTCCTGTGGAAGTATGCACAAAAGTTGTGGCATATTTTTGAAGACCTTGCCAGTCTTGGTGCAGCTGTTAAGTTTGTTTGTGGCTTTGGGCCAAACGGTCAATAAATGCAGCGTCAAAAAACTTCCCTCTGTCATTTTCATACACAATCTTGCTGACCAGCTCACTGACTGTTCTACTGTGTTACATTGTTTGTCCTTGTCCGACTTTGACGGCTGAAGCGTGACTGTTGCCTATTGATGCTGCTTCACTTCCCACTTTGGTTCTTGAATTGTTTTAACAAAGGGCCCACAACTGAAGTCAGTTTTCATACGCTTGCAAAGTGCATATTGCGCATTATCGTGCCATGAACTATTTGGTGATTTCCAAACCCACGAAGGCCTTTCGACGTTCCGTTCAACACTCAGGTCGGAAGAATTCGTGATTGTGATTGTCGTGATGTCATGCTGACCAGCAAGACCGATTAGGTGGAAACGACCTTTGGGACTGGACCAGGCATAACCCAAATTTGATTTTACAACCCGGAATCTAAAAGATCTTTACACTGTATGCGACCGCTTACCTAACGTGAATTCCCGTTGTCTTTTCCGGTGTCTACCATCTCCGGGATGTGCTTGTTTTTCTAAGAGTTTTTCCAGACACTCCTTGATCCTGCCAGTGTACCCTCTGAAAGAATCGCAGCAGATTCTCCGCATCATTTTGCTCTGTTTACGCCCCTGTCGCAATCTCCTCCTTATCCCTCTCTACTGTTGCTGGCTATGCAGCCGCTTATTGCATTTTATTGGGGTGCCCTTTGGGACTCACCTCGACGTTCACAGCAATACTGAGGTCGTGGCTCTTCCCGCATTTCAACTTTATTTTCGAAGCCATCCACCTGGCTGTCCTGTTCTGCAGGAAAACTCGGTGACCAACTATGCCAGCGCACTTATGCCAGGCTGCCTGCTTCGCTTGCTAGCACTTTTTAAAATACTGCCCCACCCAAACGGGATACCCTTCCTCCTTAAGTCTCCCAAAGTGCTACTTCGGTTTAGATTTTTGAGGGTTTTTTCCTGATGAGCCGCCCCTGTTTTTACATAGCATTTCCCTCTTGGTACTAACCACTAAACTTGCGGCGAGAATTCCTACAGCCATTCATTGTTTCTCTTGAAGGAATTTCTTATGTATTTGTCCGTTGCTCCTACTCCTCGGTGGCCTACTATCATTCTGCGGATATCTTTGGTACCCTTGACAACCGGATCCTCTACCTCCGCCGCTTCTAGACTTTTCAGAGCCCTGGTGATTAGTAAATCAAGGAATGACGGCCTCTGACCATAGTTTTACATATCTACATGCTCCAATCGTTGACACAGCCTTCACTTCAACGGAATCTCTCAATCTCTAGCCAAAAATTTCATTCTGGAGCCACTCTGGTTTCCAAGTCTAGTTTGCATGCTTTGAGGTCTCCTGGTGTAATTATTTTCCGCCTTGTATTGCCACCTTACTGAGATATGACAACAATTCTTCACCTTCCACTTGGCAGGGTTCCAAAATTCGGTAAACACAGACTTGAGATCTTATGTCTGGTTGCCGTGACAACTACATCTATAGCTTGCGCGTTTGACGAGACAAGCCATCCGCCTTCGTGGGTGTTATGATGATCCATAACGGGTACGACAACCTGGTTTTTCGCGCTACAGTCATCCCTAACAACAAGATGGGTTGTTTATCTTTTCTGGCGCAGTTTGCCAACGTCTTCGGCCAGCTGCAACCATTGTTGGATGGGTGTTATGTCATCCGTGCTCTGTCTCAGCTTGCTGCTCCCGCCACTCCTTCCAAACACATGCAGCTTTCTCGTAGGTTACGAGTAACCTCGCCCTTCATTGACTTGCTCTTAAGCCGTCATGAAGAGATTTCCGCTGCTCAGGAATCAAGCCCGAGGGCACTGGCTGATGTTTGCAGAACGGTCTTGTTAACCTCATCGCCTCCATTCAGCCCGCCCTAATTATTTGACCCAGCAGGCTGCGGCTTGGTTGCCTCTGGGGGGAAGTGCTTCGCTGTCCGCGCCGTCATGTTCCTCTAGCACTGCACACTTTTTCCCGCAGCGGTCACCGTTTCGGCCTTACTTGCTGACACTGGCTGATGAAACCTCCGGGCTTGTATTCGGGAAGACTTAATCTCAGTGCTATACCCCGTAACTCGAATAACATTGGCTTTTGCCTGCTTTGTCTTTGGTTCTGTATTAGCGGGTTGAATTAGGATGATTCTTGCTGTGCTGGCTTTCAAGCTTTCAGCCTAGCTGATGGACCGTTCTCTAAGTCGAGGAATGGCAAACTCGACAAGTTTGGGAAGCAGCTCACACTTGTCTTCGTTGTTTCAGTCCATTTTTCCGGCCGCAAAGCACCTTTAAGGGAGGCATACCCGGGTATATCCACGGTCCGCAGGAAGTTCACTACCTGACACTTCATGGCTCTCTCTGAATTCCAACCCTCCTTCTTACAGAGTTCCGGTATACCACCAATGACCGTTCTTCCGTTTCACCCATACGCTACGTTGCCTGAATTATGTCCATCACAAAATCTCCAAGGTAGGTCTCATTAGCGGTTTTTGGACGGCTACTATCCTTTCCCAGAGGTTATCGACTAATTCTATATCTGAAAGGATTTTCTGCGTTCCATGGCTTTCCGTTCCGAAGGTCTGAACCGCAGGTAGGTTTGGAGTGGCTGCCAACCGATTTCGGCGGGGCGGAATGCTCTGTGAAGATCCAAACCCGAATGCATATGGGAACCGATGTGATTTCAATAAAAGGAACTTCTGAAACTACCATCTGACTAACATCTGGAATTCGCGAATGACGAAGCTGTTACTGAACTCATTGTCAGAAGCCTTCTCAGCAAAAACAGGCCAACTCTGTTATTGGGCTACCAATTCAAGCAGGTCAGTAATGCTCAGGTGCGGACACTTTTCCTTGGCCTCATTCACGTTTTATCGAAAGGCACAATCCGGAAGATTTAAGAGCGCGAGTTCTTATTGGCGCTCATGTTTCAGAAGCACACGGGGCATTAGAGCAAATTTCTGGTAAACAAAAGCAACCATACACCGTGAAGGGGCTTTTTGGATGGATTGTCCCTGGAAAAATCAATCAGGATCTATCGTACGTGACAACAGTAAATCATGCTGAAAAGGAAACTGACCGCTCAGCCGAACAGATCGACCGACTATACAGGGTCAATTTCTACGGGCAGGGTGCAATAAAACTGTTTGCAAGCAGAGCAGCCAAAAGTGTTTTTTGGCTGGCGGAAACCGGTTGTCCTCACAGCAAGCAGACAAACAACGAATAACCCTGTGGCATAGAACAACATACGAACTGTCTTGTGCTAAGTGCTGAATAATTATGTTTGTCCATGGTTATCCTCGGCCACGAACTCATACATCCAAACTCAGTCATCTCCGGGCCGCTACAACAACCTTCCTCAGGGAGGAGCTGAAGAAGGGGCCCTCCAACCCAAGTGAGGATGCATCGCGTGCAAATCTTCATCAACCGCACACGTTTTATATGTTGTCAGTCGCCTGGGGGACCATTTCCCGAAATCGCATTCCGCAGGTGCCGCTGGCAGAAATTTAATGAAATACGCGCACTCCCACTGGTTGTTCACGAAGCCCCCACCAATGTGTGTCGGAAAGAAGCACGTACCCTTCAAAACACTCCGATAATACACTTCCGGGTTTCCCTCTGTCCACCGTGCCTGTTCATAAAATGGAAAAGCAGAGCAAAACAACAAGCAAACTGAGATATTTGTTTCCCGTTTGCCTTCACACGAGGCGTCGTTTCCTCCGCGTCGCCCCGGGGCCTATCTATCCGAAAAAAGGACAACCATATTTAAGCTATCCGACCCAAATGCAACGATTTTTCGGGTCTCTTGAGGGCTCCACCTTCATGTTTTAAGACACCGTCCTCTGACTCAGAGGTTTGTCCAAACAAAGTAAGTGGTGGTAAACTTTCCCTATTGCCGCTGATAAGGCAATCCGCAACCCGATAGGTACAAGCCAGTTTTATTCTCCAAAGTGAATGGGTATTCCTCAGAATAATTATTCTTCCGGTTGTTACTACAATGCTCCGTTAGATATCCATATGGGGTACTCTCACTTTTCTTCCTTTACGCTTAGATTTCCCATTGATCCGTTCTTCCCCTCTCCATTTCGCACTTTCCTCTTTTCATTCAAACTGCTGTACGTCACATGGCCTAGATTGCCGTAGAACCATTTTTGACCGCAAAACACGTGACGTCCAATTTTATACATCCTGTCTGAGCAAGTCTTGTGTTGTTCCCGCCTAGGCTTTCCCGCATGTGTTTTGGTGTCCGCCGCCAGTCTGGTCTTTGCGGACTCCGTCGTCTCGTTCACTCAACCAGCGCGATGTTTTCTTCACTGAACACCAGTGCGCTCCCTTCAGTCTTTGTTTGCAACTTCCTTGTACACTGAGCATCCTTCACAATCTATAACTAATCATTCATTAGCAGCTTCACGTTTAGCCAATTATTTGTCATATGTCAAACCTGAAGTCGAAACTGATTTGTTTTCCCGCGCACAATGCAATGATTTTATTTTACCCAAACTCTGTTAAGCATTGCCTAGCTCTAGCTAAAACGAGCAATTCCTAATTTTGAAATCTGCGGGCACTTCATCCTGTTGAGTAGCTTTATGCACCGTGATCATGCTTTTAAGCATACACCCCTACCATGATCAGAAAATATGCCGATATTTTTACCTTTACCAAAGAAAAGAAAATGTCTTACTCCGGTCAGCCGAGGCTATACAAAAACGTGATTTGTTCAGAAATACTAATTTTGTCCCCAATTAGTTTTAAGGGCCGTCAGACAGTCAGAGTGTTAAGTGGCTTAGGAAATAACGGATTTCTACGGGGCACTGGCCAATTCACGTGAGTGCCGGTGTCTTGTTTGCAGCAACTCAACGTCTTCGTGCTTGCGCAATATTTAGATACCAAATCCGACACAGATCAAAACAAAGTCGGTTCAGATACCCACTCTTCGCCCAGACATTCTACCGGCTGAATCTCAAGGTAATTATCAGTATTCTTCCTGGGCCTTTTTGCTCAATAGTTCAACGATGAATCAAAGATTGCCGATAATGCCGTCATAACAAGGTTCGAGATCAGCAGCTAAAGCTCGAAGCAGACGTGACAGTCCGATTCATCGCAAAGATTAAGTGTAATACAAAAACCAATAAGTTTTCCATGAGAAAAAGTTCACGCAAGTAAAATACTGTTGCTTTTAATATGAGTTGTTGTTGGCTGGAATGCGGTTTCTTGAACTCGTTCGCAGTGAACTTCAAAATCCGAGCATCGTTTTCCTCGCCCACCGCTGAGTCCGGTTAGCCTCGTGCACACGCTTGCCCTGCCGTTTCCCAACACTTCATACTGATCACCGTCAGTAGAAGCTCTTAGCTCAACAACTGGTTGAACTCTTACTGGTTCTGCTTGTTCGGCAGACTCGAAGGCCCGCCCCCAATCGAGGAGGGTTGGCTGTTGAACCTGGACCATAAGTGTCCGGTTCATCTTCAACAGGACAAATCTTCCCAATATTGCGGTGCACTAATCCTTTACTAGCTCGCAATGTTGCCGTTCTCTTCAGGCCGCCGTCCAGAGTTAGCAAGTTTCCGATGGCTCCAGTTGGCCGTCGGCCGCCCGGAAGAATCTCAGACGCGGGTAACGCAACGCCTGACCTGAGAAGGCGCTTCCTGCTGCAGTTGTAAAAGCGGTATATAAACGTTGGTCCATCCCTACTAAAATACAGACTCAAGGTAGTTTTCAGTCTTGGCTGACAAATCATTCTATCTCGCAACCAGTTAGCGAGTCTATTCTCAAGACAAGCAGGTCACCGAAAATGAGCGCCGACAAATGACCTCAGTACGGGATTACGGATATAGGCCGTCTTTCGTTTACTATCCGCTTGCACCCCGTAGGGAATGCCAACAAACCTCTTTCAGTTGCGGATTGTCAACAACAAATTGAGAGGAGTATTCTCTTAACTGTATGTTCAGTGATTTCCAATATGCCACCAAGGTGATCAGTTTCCGGGGGGTTGAACGGCCAAGGTAAACCACGAAGATGCGTTCTGTCAGCAGTCTTATCACTAGACCGGTTTCCTATTAGGTCCTCCAACCATCTTCCGGCCCTTATCTTCATCAACAAGGGGGAGGGAGGACCAAACAGTGGCAGGTAGAGGATCCGTCATGGTTTTCTCTATGGTAACCGAATGCCTTCGAAACTTCAAAAATCCTCCCACGACACGTCTAAAGGCATCCACTCCGTGTTGATTCCAGCATATTCTCCTCATTGCTGCGGGTACCTCAGATTGTCCTGAGTGTCCCTCCGCTACGTCATACTATCCGATTAGGGCGTCCGTGTGCAGGTGAGTCTTGGGTAGCATTTCATGCCGTAAGACTGGTTGAGGTGGTCATTTACTCCTATGACACAGATCATCTAAGTAATTCTCCTCCAGCGGCACCTGCGGAATGCGATTTCGGGAAATGGTCCCCCAGGCGACTGACAACATATAAAACGTGTGCGGTTGATGGAGACTTGCACGCGATGCATCCTCACTTGGGTTGGAGGGCCCCTCCTACAGCTCCTCCCTGAGGAAGGTTGTTGTAGAGGCCCGGAGATGACTGAGTTTGGACGCATGAGTTCGTGGCCGAGGATAACCATGGACAAACATAATTATTCAGCACTTAGCACAAGACAGTTCGTATGTTGTTCTATGCCACAGGGTTATTCGTTGTTTGTCTGCTTGCTGTGAGGACAACCGGTTTCCGCCAGCCAAAAAACACTTTTGGCTGCTCTGCTTGCAACCAGTTCAAGCTTTGATTTCTTCAGCTAATATTGCGTCCGGCGCCGCTCTAAAACGTAAATGTGATAGTTATTGTTTCAATGAAAACCGTCCATCGCATTCCACTGACGTTTACCGTCTTTTGGGAATCGTTGGAACTACTGACGCGTTATCCGTTCCTTTGGGCTATTCTCATGACGTAGATGGTGGCTGGTGTCTGAAGTTTAAAGCATATGGTAAAACGGGGTCACATTTCAGTGGCATCTGTTTCATCGAAAATCTGTTATCGCATATGTCGTCACCCCTGCCCTGTTAGCATTTCACCCTTTCACTGAACAAAGGCTCGCAAAATGAGAAAGACACCTCCTTCCAATTGAGCAAACTGGGTGAATTTAACGATCCAGTCGACAGTCTTAGATCTGTGAGACCGCATTCCTTAACGTCGGCAGGTTTAGAAAAGCGTTAGCCTTGATACCGACCTCAGCAGCCGAGATTATTTGGATTACCTAGTCGGCCGTGTGTCCGTCCGTGTGTCCAGCGACTTCGTGGAAACCATCCCTCAATGATGCTTCACTTCAGCATATGAGACCGGCCGGCCACGGGGTTTCACCATTCATCGAGAATTGGAAACCTTCGAACCGACAACTGAAATTATTTGGTGTTGTTTTACTCCTCGGTACAAAGTGCCCAAGGTGAGATTCCGATCTGACTTGACGCTACCGCCAGGGTCCACACATTTCGTGGATCTCGGCCAATCGATTTGCCGGGTCCATACTAAATTTGGCTTTAGTATTGTTTACTTAGAGCAGAACTACGGCAGAGTCTGTCTGCTAGTTAGTCGTGCTGAACTTTATTCGAGTTTCTTCCGTCAGGGTACTGGATTTTCTAACGGTTAGTTTACTGCCGATAACTCCAATCAAGGAATCCTCGGGGGTGCTGGCCTTTATTTGGGGAATACAAGGGCTCTCATTGCGGCTGTTCTGTGAAAGCATTTTGAAATACACAGCCACTCCAAAGCAGACTTCGAAAGTGCCACAAAACACGTGAAGCTGTGCACCTTTGTCCTACGAGTCACCCTTCCCTCAGAACACGATGCTAATTCTTCGTAATCCCAAGCCGTTTCGTACTCCTAAGCCATCCATTTCGGCAACCTAGAGGTTTTTCTTCAATTATGTCTGCCCTACCAGGGTTCAGGGGACACAGTGATTGCAGCATCACCTTGCCTAGCAGAATGAGGGGTGAAACTAACCCCAATGGGACGACACTATAGACAACCACCCAAGCTCTGTCCTAGGATATAATGTGCGTGGCTAGCGGAAACTAGAACACGTATTCCATGGCTTTCGTAGCGTCTTCTCCGCTACCGGCGAGCAATGGTCGATTTTCAAAGTGGGGCTTGCCTGATCAGAGTTGGGTATAGCCTCCCGTACCTTCTTGCGACTACACACACCCACTTGTGAAGTCGGAAGCCCCCGCGTGATAGTAACTGACTCATCTGAATATCAAGACTTGCATTCTCCAGTGTATATAAGGGTACAAAAGAGTCGTCTACGCAGAGGATTTCACGCTTGGCCCTGAAGTAAATAAACTGCTCGTACTAGCCTCCTCAAAATTTGCCGTCCGATGTAAAGCAGTCTGTTCAGAATGCGGGTGAAGTAGGACCAAATGGTTTGGCATTCTTTGATAATCGGTCAGACTACTAACAAGTTGACCAGTTTCCCGCCAAAAGAACCTCAGTACCCGGTTTTTCTTTTATGGCACTAGAACCTGCACCACCATCTCTCCAATGCCAACAGCTAATGCACCAGAAGCTTTTCAAAGGCGAGGCAACATTCTGGCTAGACATTTTGTTGTGTCTGGTCTCTGCATCAAGTCATCAAATGCCGCTGACAAGGCCTGTGAATCTGGCCATGAGCACCTTCTGCGCTTTGAAGCGTTTTACCCCGCGTACCACGAGAGTTTTCCTAATAATAAAGTGATCACTGATTCGGTTAAATAAGCGTTGATCTACTGAAGGACCTCAACATCGAAGTCCCTCATCTGAATTGACCTATATATATATATATATATATATATATATATATATATATATATAAATTGTTTTTTTCTTTTAGTTATCGTGGGGCAATAGAAGGAAAAAAATTGGAAAATAGATGGGGACAAAAGTTCAAAAAGGAAAGCAGGATGTAATACGGCCTAATTTTATCTTTTATCTATTACTGGCCTGTCCCTTTATTCGTCTCATCGGTTTATTTATAATTTTTCAATTTTTATTCAATTTAATAATTCATTTTGCCAATTAATTTTTTTAATTCTTTCCTCCGGGATGGGTGAAGAGGAAGGAAGAGGGAGAAACAATCCGAAAACATGACTTATTGGAGAGGTAGACTAGTTTGGGACTAGGCCAGTGCCCAACCCCAGGTTACGACCCAAAAGAGTTCCGACGTGTGCTTTGGATGACGCCTCTATTATTTCTTGTGGAAAACTATCCCACAAAGATATAACTTTGCAGGTGAAGAAATTTTGGCCCACAAATTTGCGAGGACGGGGCTTGAACATTTTCTTACCATGCCCACGTAGAGTTTCTAGCCCTTGAAGTGCGAAGGTTGATCCACCGCTTCCACGGAGAATAAGTTGTAAATGAAGAAAAGATCTCATTTACGTCTTGCGTCTAAAGGATAGTGAATAAGTTCGGTCGGATGGGCTGGGTAGGCGGTACGCTGCAGGCCATGCACCACCTCCGTTGCCCCCCTCTGGACTCATCCCGGCAGGCCTCAATCCTTGATAAAACAGGTGTATACCACTTGACCGCCAAATTATAGCATAAGAAGTACGGATGTTCCATAGAGATAATGGGAATTCTCTTTTAATATGTGGAGGAAAGAATGCTCAATTTAATGGGGAATTCGGAAGCCAGATTTGCTTGCTTTTTATTGGCAAGTAGAAGAAAGGTTTTCACAGAGCCGAAATCTTAGTAATTTATGCCTGTCTACATTTCCGATTTGAGTAGTACTATTGGTCCAGAAAAGATGGCCGGGATTTCTGCCAAATTTTATTGAGACACACTTGTTGTCATTGATTGGCGGGTCCCATTTAGAAGACCAGCATTCTGCTGCAGCCATGACGGCTTGCAGTTATATTAGATCAGATCCCCACATTGTCAAATCGTCCGCATACATCGCTATGTTGGCGAGGATGGCATCAGGTAGGTAATGATCATAGATAAGAAGAAGAATGGGGCCAAGTGCTGGTCATCAGGGCACGTTGATAGAGACCGGGGATGAAGAGGAGTAAGGTGACCCGTCACAACCGCGAGAAATCGATCTGTAAGAAAACTGCGGATAACCGGATGCATTTGGCCCGAAATGCCACGCCCTTTTATCTTCAACACAAGGAAATCATAGATTACTCGGTCGAAGGTTTTGGCAAAGTTGATCATAACTGCGTCAATAATCAGATGCTTGTGTTAGACTATGCATCACAGTCAGCATGTAGGTGATGCAAGATCTGTGAGTGGGGAAAAAGTGTCGGGAAGGGGCATGTAGTCAGCACCCTTAGGGATGACGTGGAATGGCAATTTTCGTAATGCATTCGAAGACCTTGCACGGTATGTTAGTGAGACTAATTGGTCTGTACCTATCCGGAAGATGACAGCCTTCTCTTTTGAAAGCGGAGTTGTTGCTGCTTCCCTTCAACCATTGGGTAAACAACCCGTGTTTAGACATTTACGGAAAAGAAGAGTAAAGGGGACGGACAGTACCTCGGCTGTTTCCTCAAGAATTCGAGGGTGAACCAAGCCCAGACCCATGGAATAGTGGGGCTTGCAAAGACATAGCTTTTTGCATACCTCAGTGGAAGAGATCTCAATGTGTTCCAGTGGTAGATGAACTGCGGGGTTTTGGATGGCTGGATGCAAAATCATGGGAGAGCATTGATGGCGGAGCTGAAATGAGACCTAGAGGCTTCCGCCACTTAGTCTAAAGTAGTTAAAGAGCCATCTGTCAGCTGTAAGGCATGGTGCGAGTGCAAGGTCTGTGGGGCACACCTGAGGTGTTAGTAAAGAATAAGCCCATTGCTATCCGCCCGTGGAAGGAAACCCCTTCGCTGTCTTTGTAGGCATTGCCTGATCTGATATTTGCACAGATTTCTGATTGCTATGAAGTCGTTTGCATCAGTCGTTAGATCTGTGGACCTATAAACTGCAAACAATCGCGCACGCTCTTCTGATAGTCGGCACGTACTTCTGGGAACTTAGCGTTTCTTTCTATTGGTTTCGCGAGTTCTTGGTGTATACAAATTGTCAGCAGCACCGAGGTTCTGCTCGATTAGCCCATTGACTTCGTCAACTTCTAGCTCACAGTTGATGCTCTAAGGCTGGAGCTGTGGATGGGTTCTGGCCTGCTAGGAATGAGTTCGTTTGAGGGATCTAACGTACAGGTTCAGGAAATCACACTTGGGTTAGTTATTTATGAAGTTGAATTTCATTGCCATGTGGCCATTCTTTCCAGGTGGAGGGAGAAGGACCACGTCTACGAAGTGGCCCTCGTTGATGACGCGATCTGAAGGGGATGCTTCTTGCCCCAACATGTATCTGGTGCTAAATGGGGCGTGCTGGGTCCAGGTACACTATAATATCAGTCTAACCGGAGTGTCCTTGAAGTTGCCCTCTGAAGAGTGAGGTCTAACCCAATTCACCCCGAGGCAGTGGAGTCACCCAGTAATAAAAGGTGGGTTAATAAGTATTGGGCCTCACTTTGGCGCACCCATTCTACGAACGCATTCCTGGACTCGGCAGTTCAATCTGGAGACTCGTAGGTGGCTCCCGTTAAGGGACTTCTCTAGAAGATAGGTTAATTCTGGTCCACAGAAAGTCTAAAATGAATGGGATCCAAGAGTAAGACCAAGATTGGGGGTAACAGTAAACTAAGAAAAGAGGCTACACCGTCTGCTCGACGGCACATGAGTCCTCACGGACCAATGTGTAACCAGTAACATATATCTTGCCGTCATATTCGTCCGATGTGGGCCACTTCTTGGTGGCGGCATGAATGTGAGGTTTCTAATCAGCCATCAACTGTCTCGTTCCTAAAACCTCGTTTTAAATGAGTAGGTGATTATTGGGGAGGTACTTCATCAACCATCCATGAGAGACTGAAGAAACATTAGATTCAGGAGTTGATGGAGGTGGGATTGTTGAAACGTGAGGGGTGGTAAGGAGGTTGGATGCGCTGGGAAAGGTTAAACTCGTGGGAGAAATAATGGGTTGAGTCTGGGTTCCCAGATGGGCCGAGCATACGACGTTCTTGAGGTAGCATCCCCTTCATACTGCCCAGCTGCGATGGGTCCAGGGGTTTCGAGAACGTGAAGCGGGAGGAGTGGGGTAAGCTAGGTAAAGCTCGTTCATATAAACCTATAGGGGTGCCCGCCTGGGGATGCTCATGGCTAGGCAAATAAGCTGCGGCTCTTAGCATTAATCCATTCTGGGGGCTCTAGGAAGTGTTTCGCAGCTTCGGATCATCCAGCAAACCATTTTGAACTCTTTGAACAATTCGGATGGAAGGACGTTCCTTTGACTTCTCAAAACACCTAGATTTTTCTTGTGGCTGGCACTGCCGCTGATCGTGGTTTCATCGAGACACCGGCTGCACTAACGAAGCTTCCATTCAGAGAGGCACAATATCAAGATGATGGCGCTTCTAATTCAGATGCAACCCCCCGGTGCGGCCCATCGCCATCTTAGGTTCGGGCCCGTTTTCGAAGACAATTGGTGTTAGTCGTACGACTGGGGTAAGCCAAGATTCGGATCATCTAGAGTGCCCGATACGACCATTGGTTTCCCAGTTCGATATGTTGCTTGTGAAGCTCTATCCCGTGAGACCCCTCGGACTGTGCCATTGGCCCCTTTTATCTGGGCTACCTGTGTGATGCAGTCAGACGCCGTCTGTGATGAGTCAAAACTGGCAAGCAATCCCAGAATTAGTCTGTTAGTTTTGGAGATGAGCCCAGGACAACCTTTTGGGTTTAGAATCTCAGACAATGAGAGAGCACGGAGCATTCGTAGGAGCATTTTATCATCGAAAGGCTTTTGGAAAAGGTATCCAAGTCTCGCGGCTCCTTAGTTGCAATACCAATGCTCCTTTCCGAGACTTGGAAGCATTTTAGGCCGCTGCTTGCTCCGGGAAAAGACGGAGCACTGTCGCCTCTATGTGCTTTATCTTAGTCTCCAGGGCCTGGTTGAATTCCACTCAGATATGTGCTAAGTAGCCGCTTTCAGCCTTTCTAGGGCGCTCTTTCGCGGTGGGGCTTATATCGCGTCTCATAGAAACTTCAAAAGACTTCGGTTGACAGCATTATCAATCCAAAACACTGTTCTATAATGGGTACGACGGTGATGAACACTGAATAACTAAGACATACGTCTAAATTCTGAATCAAGCGAGACACTTCGTGTGTAGTCAGATTTTGTGGTAAACTAGGCGGCAGTGTCATATGCTCATTTAAACAAATGCAGGCCATTGTCAGAAAGAGGAAAACGAACAAGGCTGTTCGAATTACATGACAGAGTACGATCAAACCAGTGTGAAGTAAACAGAACCGAATCCTCACACTACCTTCGGAATGTGGCTAAAGACCAATCACGAACCGCGACTGAGTCTAGTAGAATGACCAAATCTGGGCCAACAACTCAGGGGCATAACTCGGAAGAGATCTACATGTAGGTTGTTACTGCTAACCAACTGTTAGTAGCCAGTAATAAAAACGATTAGTTCATACAAAACGTAGAACCACTGAAATGCGAAACCGGCCCATCAACCAAGGCCGCGGCAAGGCCGCGCGCGGCGCGCGGACCGAACGCCTCGCTGTGTGATGTCCGACAGATTTCCCACGCTTGAATCTTCCGTGTCACTCAAGTTGAACGAACTTCAGCAAAGCTGAACTTCTCCCACAGTCCAAAGGTCCATCTTCCAGATCCCCGGCAGTTCGAGACGCAAGATGCAGTCAAGACTCGTGTCCTTAACCCTTTCGCATTGTCCAGCGGTCTATCTCCCAGTTCGCCGGCAATACCAGATGCAAGATACTGTCACGATTTGTATTTTGAACCCTTTCCGTTTTACCACTTCCCCACTATCTAGTGAACTATCTTACAGCTCACTGGTGACATTCAGATGACAAGATAATCACAAGATCCGGGAACATTTGGGCTGTAGCCTCGTACCCGTGTATTACTTCAAGACAACATTCGCTGATATTTTATCGTGATGAGAATTGTCGTCCACTCTAATCATGCTTTTCCTGTGCGATCCTATCACGGCCATGAATTGTACCGTCAGTATTTCCCTCGTGAAGCATTTTTCTGTACGTGTTAGTCACACAGGCAGTGAGATGGATGTTTGGTGTCCAATACTTCATCTCTGGCGGCTGTTTTTACTTCCTCGTCGGCGAGTGCCATGCGTCGCTTCGCCACTTCCGGATCATTCCCCAAACATGGAGCCTATTTTGTCTGCTCAGTTCTGACTGCCGAGCTGCCTGCCTTCTCTTCGATTCGGCCAGCAACAGATCGGTCTTGGCTTGGTGGGAAACCATTATAACCCTAAAATGACCTGATATAACAAGGTCTGAGCAAGAAACATGATCAGCAGCTACGGGTAAAAGGGTTTGATTTACAAGCAGGGCAGTTTTCTTTAGTTCTAAACGGTTGGGCGACTTCCTGCCTAATCTAATTGTTCAACTGCTGCAAGGGGAGCATAGTGACTAATTCTGACACAATTCAAAACAGAGTGTACTGGAATAGCCGAGCTTCATCTGAACGTTCTATTGGCTGGACTTCAAGATACCCAGTGGTATTCTTCCTGGGTCTTTGTGCTTAAAAATCCAACAATAAATCAATGACGGCAGCAAATACAGTCAAAACAAGGTTAATTATAAGCGGCCAACAATCGAGGCAGTAGTGAGGGTCTGATTCGTTACAAAGAATTGGCGCAACACAGGAAACAACCAAAACCCCGGTAAAAATAGTTTGTACAATTAAATAATACTGCCTGCAGTACAAAATGTTGAGGACTGGAAAAATATTCCTTTAGCTCGGCTACGTATAGTTCCTTGCTCATAATTCCGATTGATGAGGCAAGTCTGACTGCTTTACTCAAGTGCCTTGAATAGTTCTCAAGACTGGTGTAGAGGCTTTCTAATGCTATCCACACGTGTGAAGAAGTGGACGCATTTAGGCAGTTCCTGTACAATGTGGACCTGTTTAGACTGCGATCGCTGTGAGAACGTTCCTTAATTGAGCTTCTGTGCAGCCAGTTTCTGAGAATATGAAAAACCGTCGTTACTTCCCTGACCTACATCAAAGTGATCCAAAGGTGGCAGAAGAATTTGGCGAAATGGTGCCTCCGCGGTCAAGGCGTTGACTCCAGGCTCATGAGTGGGACGCAAAGTCAAGAGAACGACAGGAAGATTTATACTCAGTTACAGCCTTCGGAAGCAATGAGCAAAGCTCTGAGCTGATAATGAAACGCCCGGTCATTCAGGTCCTTACATGGCGATGTGCTATGGCACGAGGAAGGTCACAGCCCAAAGTACGCAGGGTGTCTCCAAAAAATGGGGCTTCAAATTTTGCACCGCAATCAGTATTTATTCTTGGAGGGCAACTGTAACTTCGGGCAAGAATGAAAATTCCCTACCTAACTGCTGACGTCCACTTCCCTACCGGCATCAGATTGATCACGGCTATGCCGCCTTTGCTGTCACTTAAACTTGATTTTTTTATTATTTTCCTTCACAGATGTTTTTCGCCTTTTCTACTGGTAAACATCTCCGCCGAGAGATTTTTGCGGGTTTATGCAAAAACTAGAACATCGGAATCAGTGCAGTTTGTAATGTTCAGCCAATTTTGAGTCTGCAATCACTTCGACATTCTAGACTTCTGCGAACTTTGTCGCCCTAACTATAAGCTGCTTCTTGTCTTCCGTAATAGCCACTCCCACTAAAATTCCCTTCAGAAGGTAACTTTTTCTTACTTCCGAAGTATTATCCCACTTTCAGTCAGTTGAATACCTGCGTGGAGCTCCTTGATAGGCCATCTAAACCCTCTGATGCCACAAATTCTATTCTCCCTGCAAAAAAGAAACACGATAGTGACTAAACTTTGGCTGAAGTATTTATATACAGAAGAGAATGCAGTAGGTTTAGGCGGGCTGTTTAGGCACACCCCCGGGCTACCTCTATTACTTTTTAATTGCTGGTTCCTACCATTACATAACACCTGCTTTTGGTCAAGAAGACTGATGCTTGCTTGCACAATAGTCTTTCTATCCCAAATATCTCCAGTTTCTCAATCAGTATATGGCGGCTGACCGATTCAGAAGCCCAGCTTAAGTCAACGTGACAAACTTCGACCATCCTGACCCCATCCACCTTGACGGTGATCTCTTTGCAGGATATAACTCTTGAGAGACTAGATCTGCGGTTACAAACCCCGTGCTTTACCTTTCAGATAAAACCAGTCGTTTATCAAGAATTTACTTGTTCCTTTACCATTTACTTTAACCACATGCAAAGGATGCTCCCAAGGCTTGCATGACAATACCTTCTCTCGAACTATCACCTTTCCTTGTCGATAGCAACCACTGTAGCTAATTCCCAGTCCGAAGGTAAAAGCAGTTAATTAAGAAAAGCGCGGCAGAAACGACGAACAGTTCTACTGACTGTGGCGGCCATTTGTTGCTTGACGGTTGAGTACACGCCATCAGGCTCGGTCACTCATGCTTGTCTGGCCCTTCCAGCTGCTCACCTGCCTCTTTTTTGATTATGAGCACGTTGAAAAAGGTAGAAGCACATGCTCTCCGTTCGATACATGTTGTCCCTAATCATGTTTGTGTATATCCTAAAAATGAGGCCCAAGGCTTCGGCTTAGCTTTGATCGTCGTGACATATCTGACCCCCATCTCACAAGACCTGAGGTCCCATAATACTCCTAGGGAAAGCCCTTGGTTAAACTTAGCCGATGTGGCTGTTTGAGTCTTGTTCAGCTTCCCTGGCTAGCTCCGATTCATAGGCTCCCCAAGTACCTGGTCAAAATTTTGTGGCTGAGTTTCTATCCTATTTTACCGTAGCTAGGCTGTTTTGCTACGAACAGCTGTCAGGATCTGCCGGCTTTTGCTCCCCTTTTTGCTTCCTCGTCAAACTTACAGTGTCTACCATGGTAGCTCGATGAAACTTGGATAACTTAAGTGCAGGAAAACTTTGCCTTGGACTCGGAAGGCTTCCTTGGTCCTCTGGCTCATCTCCACGGCTCCACCTTCTTCATCGTCTATTCCCCACACCAGTTCCGCCGCCTCTATTCCAAGTTCCTCTGTCTTCAACCTCCTGTAATTTCTGCCTCATTTTCCTCGGCTTATGCATTTCTAAGGGGAGGAAAGTTTTGGTGATCGCACGATCGTTTTTGCACAAAGATGGCAGCAAATCTTATTTATCCACATTATTTTCATGTCCCGTAAGCCATGGGTCCATGGTTGGAGGTTGCTGCCATGATCTGTATCGAGTACCCTCTAATGTGCCGAACCAGGGCCTTGTATGGTGCCCAGTCGAGTAAGTGTTCTGCTCTACTCCGGACACAGCCACCTGTTACCGATCCACGGTTGGCAGATGATAGCCTCCAACTGTTAGATTCCCAGAGTTGCTTGGAGCAAATACACTACTCATCCATTCATCAAGTAAGCCGCAGGGGGCGCCTATCCCGTATAAACCGCATCACCATGGCTCAGTGGTGTAGAATGTGGCTTGAGCCATAAGCCATTGCATTCTCAGAAAGACTTCAAATGGCAGCTTGAACAATTCTCTTCAGTTCACTTTAGTTTGGCTCACTTTGCACAGGACTGATAACGGACACGGCCAACCTGACATCCAGAATTCTTTTGGCAGTAAGCTCACACGTTAGGCTCTCAGAAACGCTCACTGTATTTCGCCAAACCTTCCCTAAAGCTATGAAGGAAAAGTAAGACCCCATCGCATATTAACAACTAGTGACTATAAGCAACATGAGTGATCTTCCAGACATTATGTGACAAACAAAGACCCCAAGTACAATAAACTTTAAAGTGACCGTAGTGCTTTTGTTCCTTCATCCAGTTAACAAGCCCAAAACTCACTGTCATCCGAAACCTCCAGGGGGACCGAACTGTCTTCAGACCTGTATTTTCACAAGGCTGACTTTTCCATTTGTTCACAAATCTGCTGTTAAAGAAATGCTACGCGGTTGTCATCCTCGCACGAATTTAGTCAACTTAATCTCCATGTCCCTTAGATTGGGAACCTAAATGCATTTAAAACGGGTCATCCGGCCTTTAACCACAGGAGCCTTTCAATACCTTGAATGCTTCCGTAATTTTTGCTTGAAGTCTTCGTTCCAAGGGGAAAAAATAGAAGTCAAAGATTCTCTGATCAAAAGTCTCATCCCACTACACGTCACACATCCACGTCGCGAGAAATTGACTTTTCCCGATGCAGGCGTAATCCTTTTTTGGAGTTTGACTGGGCCTGCGTGATATATTTCAAGTCAGGTTGTGAAACAGCCGTGTGAGTAGTTGAGAATAGTTCTGCTTACGGCCTGACAATACTAATTGCATTCGGGAGGCCTAATTACGAGCAGTTTGTGCACTTGAGTAGCAGGAGCCAGAGCAGTTACTAATGGTATATTTCTGGAACTCGATCTAGATGCGCGCAATACAGGTCATGGTGTGCAGTGTGTTCTTTGGGAACTGTAATGGCCCTGGAGCTTCCAGTTTCTAATATTACCACTGAAAGCAGCAGCAGTATTTGGGTTTTGACTTTTTCTGAATTCTCACGAGAAAAATTACGTGACACTGTCGGCTTAAGAAGTCGGTGAACGACACAAGAACTTGCAAAATATATATCCGATGGTGCTCCCTAAACCACAAAGCGATCGAAAATGGCTGTCTACGCAATTTTAGTGGACTGACGATTGTATATAAACCAAAATGGACTTGTCGATTGTGGGCAAGCGGGGCATGTTGGTAAATTTAGCATGGCCCTGCATAGAAAAACCGAGTCGGATGGCAACTTATATAGTATCTGATCAGCGGTGTGGCATCCATTGGGACAGTATTTATCGTTAGCTCGTTGTGGTTTACTCTCACATATTCACTTCAGTCTCCTGAATGCGAAAGGCCTCAGTAAAACTAGTAAAACTTGGATAATCATTAATGGTTATTTGATTGTGGCTGTTCTGGTTGCTACTTCTCAACAGCAACCAAACTAAGAAAAGAAATTAGTCACTTGTCTTGATGTGAAGCCGTATTTTTCTCCCTGCCTACGGCCAATAGTTATATGGATCTCGTGGAAGCCCAACGCATAGAAAGATTCCCATACAAGGGCGTGGCTCTCAATATCTTTCATTTATCATGTGAACTGCCTACTGAGCGGGGCCTACCCTATCGAGGCTTACGTAGCTTTTATCAGGTGGTGTGTGTCTACTCAGTAATGTCGAACTCATCAAGTTGACCACGAGTTGAACCTGGTTATTGTTTTTTGTCCAGTACACGGCATTTTTCTTCGAAACTAATATCTGTATAGTAATGAGAATTACCAGCTTCATGGCATTATTTCACTAAGGCTGTCACGTAGGTATGATAACCACGTTGGATATTTACAGCGGAAGGCACAGCAACGGCTACGGGTAAATGAACGGTCATATGTGGTTATCTCAAACTCAGACTTGTTTCATTTTTCCCGGTTGGTGAGGGAATCCGATAGCTAAGTTTAGGAGTTCGTCAGAGAAACTCATAATAATGTCGAAAATTTCAATGGATCCTACTGAACTTCGTTTTTGATACCTGAAGTGAGTTCTTACAACATAGTAATAAAATCACTCAATTCTGTCGGACCGCGTAGTCGCTGAGTTTTCAGACTGACGACATCAATTCTCATACTGTTATAGCAATAAATATTATAATTACCAAACAAAATTCTTCTCATATACATTCATCCCGGTAATACCGTGGAAGTGGTCAATATCCATACCTATACAGGAGACAGGAACACCGTTTGGTCAATCAGAAGCAAAACCGCTTGAACAGAGTGGGGAACACGAAGTGTCGACTGGATGTGATAATCACATATATCCACATCGTCACTGAAGTAACTATTCGGTTCATCGGTATCTATTCATCGACCTACAGCTGCGTCCAAGTGGGGAACACAAGCCTCAACTGAGTACTGATCACAATTCCTTCGGACAGTACCATTCGCTTTTCGTCCTCCAATCGTAACCGACTTTATTCCTCAGGCGTGGTACAGCATACCGCCTTCCTTAGCTGGACACGAAAGGAATGGCTTTTTAATCTCTCCCGTATATACCACTTGACCTCGTCAGTCCATATCAAAACCCCTCAAAAAGGGACCAATCTCCAAACGCAATTTTTCTACATTCACAGTGCACCGCACAGCCCCAGCAGTGCCTTCGCTTCTATCAATGTTAGTTCACTGTGCAGGCAAGCCCTTTATTTGATCGCCGAAACTTTTTTCTGGTCAAAAGTATTCACACTGTCTGGGGCACCGAGATAATCCCTAATTTCATCTCACCGCAGTCTGTGTGTTGAATGGGACGCACACAATCTGAGGCACGCGCATGCACCAGCAAACACCTAGACACTCTCGCTGCAAACGTGTTGGCATCGGCAGTGCGTCACCCACTGCAAAGGATACTGAAATCACCCATAGAAAAGTCTATCTTATAATCACATCTGACTCACTTGCAATTGTTTCACAGACTCCTCCCCACTCCTAACTACCCAACGTTGGGTCAGACTTCTGTATTCCGCCAGCTTTTCTGACTGCACTTCCATAATCCCATGCGGACTCCATTTTTGACCGTGTCTTTCGGTAGCTCTTCCACCCGGTTTTTCCTTACTGACCACCCAAATTTCATATTGGTGAATAGTCAAATTTTCTTCTGGATGCTCTGACTTGTCAAAGCCAGTTTTCGGCACCCATGAGGCACACTGCGTATTATTACGGCCTCAACTCGCTTTCCATGTTGTACCGTCCGAAGCCTGTTGCTTTACTGGTCCTTTTGATACTGCGCTTTTTACCATTCTCCAGTATCGCTTACATCAGAATTCCCAAGTTCGTCTAGCTACCTACAACGCCCTCCTAAAATTGGAGCTGGTTTACAACTCCCCAGTTAACCATCTCCACTTTAGTGCACCCAAACGCTACTCAGCTCAATGGTTTTATTTCTGCTACTGTGAGATTATTAAGTTTCTAAGTTGTGAATACCCTACATTGTTATGTACTGCTGTATTCTCTCTATCTTGCCTTGTGCATGTGTCTTGACCACGGTCAAGAAAAATACCATCATCATCATTATCACCATTAATCTTCCCGGCAATGGACACTAAGATTATACCGCCGTTCTGTCTACGGTGAAGTGGGCGCGCACCTGCTACGGACATGCATGCACCCACAGACTCACTCCGCATAATAAATAATATTGGCACACTGATGATGATAGTCAGTCCCCTGAAGTTAATTCCAACGAACTCATCAGGTGAGTGCTTGGTTGGATAACTTTTGCGCCGGGCTGTGAGGGCTAATTCGGTGCAAGCTGGTGGTATTCTTGAGGCAAACCTGAGCAAGATGAACAAAAGTGCAGCGGTATGATGAAACAGGGGGAACAACAACAATGAGGGGTGCATGCTCATTCATGAATCCGATGGAAGCTACGATACCCACTGCCAGGGGTCTGCCATTATTTCGTCCGATGCAACCAGGTTAACTAACCTCAGTCGGCCCGGAGTTATATCTCAGCCCTGCTAATGACTGTTTGGGCGGAATATCGGCTGTACCAGTCTGATAAAAATTTCTATGACACATTTGTGGTGGGAGTAGGAGAATGTGTTTGTTAGTCGGTGCAGGCATGTGCTTTGGCTCGTGTGCGCCTCCACGAAACCCACCTTGGCGGGACAGCCATTGCGACTGCCGGGTGAAACTGGTCGTGGTGCTTTGGACCAGAAAACTATTTCGGCCCCTAAACTTGAAGGTGTGCAAGAACAGCGACCCAACAATGGCGGAAGTAAATGCGCCGCTGAGATGAATAAGCTTGAATAGCGGACTGTTAAGCAGACTTATTTCAAAATTGTGGTCGAAACAACGGAAGAGAGATTGTCCTCCTCGGTCAGAACTTTCAGCAGCTGCAAGATCTAACAAAACTGTATGATTCTGCCGAGAAGGCTTTAACATTCACTCCAATTTTGAACTACCAGCTTAGATAAAGTAGAATTTGCCAACGTGTCTCACATTCTTCCAAGTTACTTGAAGTAATACCTAACCGCAACTCACGGAGTCTCCATTAGCTAACAAACAAAAACAAATGTTTTAGTTTGAATTAGGCGCAAATGGCTGTGCACACGACAGTTGCGCCCACAGAGCATTCTTCCATGACTATCTAAAGTGGTTGTCATACCTGTCTGCCGGCTTTCATGAAATTAGTGCGAGAAAACCAACAATTGTTGATAAGATGCAACTGTTGGCTCCACCACATTTTGCACTTTTCAAAAGCTATACGAATCTTTTTGGAGTACGCTCCGATCAGTAGATAGTCCATGAGACGGATGTACCAAAATGAGCCCGAACACTGCTTTCAGCTATTTTTCTAAAGTCGGGCTTCCACAACATCCATGCCACCGATGAATGTAGGTAGCAGGAAGGTACGGCCACATATCATGAAAATTGAAGCATCTGTATTTCCACCACCCAATCAACATATTGCGGCCACTTATGATTCTCCATCTGACGTGCACTACTGCTGAAAACTCATAATTCTTAGTTTGGTTGCTGTTGAGAAGTAGCAACCAGAACAGCCACAATCAAATAACCATTAATGATTATCCAAGTTTTACTAGTTTTACTGAGGCCTTTCGCATTCAGGAGACTGAAGTGAATATGTGAGAGTAAACCACAACGAGCTAACGATAAATACTGTCCCAATGGATGCCACACCGCTGATCAGATACTATATAAGTTGCCATCCGACTCGGTTTTTCTATGCAGGGCCATGCTAAATTTACCAACATGTCCCGCTTGCCCACAATCGACAAGTCCATTTTGGTTTATATACAATCGTCAGTCCACTAAAATTGCGTAGACAGCCATTTTCGATCGCTTTGTGGTTTAGGGAGCACCATCGGATATATATTTTGCAAGTTCTTGTGTCGTTCACCGACTTCTTAAGCCGACAGTGTCACGTAATTTTTCTCGTGAGAATTCAGAAAAAGTCAAAACCCAAATACTGCTGCTGCTTCCAGTGGTAATATTAGAAACTGGAAGCTCCAGGGCCATTACAGTCCCCAAAGAACATACAGTATTGCTTCACTCAATTTGATGGTTCATATACGGATTTCGAGATTAGGAGTGAAAGTGTCGGTACAGAACACTATTGCTAGCAATGGTTTGAATGAGACAAGCTAACATGGCTTGCTCAGCAAAAGAGAACCGGTTTTGAGCTCTTGTTGGGCGATGGAAACACATGGGATTACCGAACGAAGCGATGACGCATAGTGCTAAGGATGCTTTTTAAATGGAATTACGCAAGCCATGGATGAATGAGGATCACGGAGATCCTATTAATGGGGGGATTTATGAACAGTTAGAATTCGGAAAAAGTTGCTTGAAAGCATACTTGTGAACTCCGACGAATGTAAAATCAACAGCAATCCAAGAAGATTACGTCAACCATGAATAACGGACCTACCGGGTTTCATTGGTTGAAGTAAATTGCGAATCAGAAAGGCGTGGAACTCAATTTATCGAAGTGAACTCGGAAACATAGGTTAATGTGAAACAAACGGTAATCCATAAAAGGCAAGTTCAGTTTCAAGATCAATAGCCTGCATCATTCACACCAGTGAAGAAGCACCCGGATGATCTTGGATTAGTGAAGGTTCAATTTCTAGTCGAACAGATTTCGGAGGAAAAACAAAATCTTGAAACAGATACCAGGGTGGAAAATCCCTGTATCGGCTCAAGAATTACTGTGCTATTACGCTGGGAAATATATATTGATCTACGGGGCCTCGGCTTCATTTTTGGGAACCAAGGATGAGGGGCTCAAGTGGACTCGCGTTTGGATGACGTATCCAAACTTTACCAGTAACAAACTTCTAAAACAGGATTGTTCCAGATGGGATCCAGGACTAATCAGGGAGCGGCTCTCATTGGCGGTATGCGTCATCCCGTAGGTACGGCTCATCTGGAGCGGTAAAAGCTGTGTCGTTTATTGGGCCTTGTGTGATGAGGTATGGAGGATAAATATGATGGCTTAGGGAGGCTGGTGTAGTAGCAGATTGCGCTTGAACTGTTATTTGTTTAGGTTCCAATAGTGATACTACCAGGAGAGGCTTTTCGTTATAAGAAGCTAATCCATCTACTGGGAAGCGATTGGGAGTGTATAATGTCATGTGCTTCCACTGCAGTCCCGGCTCTCATGAGGGGTCCCAGTTAGGTCTCCGTCGGCAACCTAGGCGGCCCGTGTGTCCACCTGACCGATCCATGAGAATCCCCCGGCAGTCCTTAGACCGTAATACTGGAAGACCCCTGGCGAAATAAAGCAGGGACACTCAACGGACTGTCAGCAAAATGACAAAATGAGTTTCTTCTTAAAATTGTCTGCTTAGGCACGCTAATTTTCCTCATCTTATTCATAATGACTCAATGAATAGTTGACCTGAACCCCACAGATAACAATGATTGAAATTCAAAAAATGTTTCGCACATCAGGGTAATTTGACTGAAATGCAATGAATATTGCAAATTCTTCAAAATGACTTTAGCTGTTGGGTGAGCAAATTTTATTACGAAAACACATGGCCCATTTGCCACTCCTTTTCGGAGGACTTGGTTACAACCATGCCTCAGAATAAGACGCTAAGTTCTATGTAATGTCTTCATCAGTGGCAGACTCCACACCCTGGTCGAGCACTTGCGTAACCCCAGCGCGTAATCCTCAGTACATTTATTTCCGCCGGAGTAAAATCCCGCCCATTCCAGTTCATACTCCGGTGCGAGGCGTGCAGAACTCGAAGGAATAGTGAAATTCTGAATCTGTTAGGAACTTTTACAAAGTAGAGGCTTTCGGTAGGTCTTCTTGATCCTCTTCTCTACCATCTGTAAATAGAGAATACCTGAAAGACGGATTTTTCTTGGTCAACTATAAGAAGCAACACTGCATTGTTACTGGTAGTATAGTGATGCACATTATGGGAGCAACAGGGAGGGATATCATGTTTATTTTCCACACAGCCCAATTGCCCTTATTTCTGGTTCTGGCTTGAGAAGATTCCGGTCCTGGTCTTTGGATCCACCATTGCATCCTCACGGAACTTACTTGAACGATGACTTACTGAAAACCGTACCTCTTAAAACCCTCCGAAGAGTGACTTCATAAATTGTTTATTAAGCGAACAGATAAGAACGTTGTACAAACAAAACATTAAACCTAGGCACCTAAAAGTGTAAACCAACCAATAATTAGCCGGCAGAGATCACTGTTGAGCAAAGAGTTTTGCCATCTACGGCGTGCCAATTTATATGGGCTAGCATTCCACCCACCAAAACTCTCCAAAAAGTCGCTCCAGTTCAATGACCTGTTGAACTGCCTCCGAGGTTCTTCATGAACTGTAACTGAGAAACATGAACACTTGACAGTACTACATAGTTTACCATGTTACCGTAGACAGTTTTGTCCTCCATTTGTGACAGTGGTTGTTCACACTGTTTCAGAGTTTTGACTTGCAGGTTAACTGGTAGTATCTAGATCGTGCCAAAGAACTGAACCTGTCGACGCAACAAAAGCGATCCATATGTCATATCCCAGCGCCGCTTGTTGAAGTCCGCCACTGAAATTTTACAACCGCCTAAACGATTAGTAGAGCACGCTTGGAACCTCAGCTAACAGGTGTCCCGTCTTTTGCGCGGAGCCCCGAATTCTTTGAAGATTGACAAATAGAGAGGTTTAGCACTGAAACGAACTGCAGAGCCAGCCCTTGGTCTGTTTTAGCTCGTCGATGGTGTGTTGCAATCACAGTGGCAAAAAATACCATCATGTCAACCTTACCTGTGCAATGGTGTGGAGAAGCAATCCAGTTTGTCGGTGAGGGATTCCTCAGTAGGTTCAACAGAAATGAGCAAAATTATTCATCTTATAATGCATTCACTTACTTTTTATAAGAACCAAAATGCTTCCAAGTTTGGTTAATGAATCCTCGGACAAGGAGAAAGATGTGCCATCAAAGGAGAGTGGCCATGGCGAATCTTCAGTATCCTGGCCGATGTATACTTTTCTACTCGGAGTTTTCTGTTCGGCGTCGCTTGAGTCAAATACATAAGAGCGCTTTCCTCTAAACATGAACTTCCAGTTTCGATTATGGCTTACTGCTTTCATTTTCCACAGCGGTCCATCCTACCTATAGCCTCCGTAGAAGACATCTGCAACACTTCTGGAAGCATTCTCAGGTACTGCAGAGCTTTGTCGTATTTACCTAACACTGATAAGTGATAGTTAGGCTCACTGGCTACTTTGTGTACTATTACTTTGTGAAAGCTACCTCTCTGTGGTGTAGGTAAACCCTGTTTCATCATTTCCTTTTGCGAAGAAGAAGAGCGTTGCCACTCCGCTTACGTCCCCCATTCTACCCGGGACAAGTGAAAACAGCCATAACTAAAACCGAATAACCTGGAAAGTGTCATTTTTGTATGATGTGAATACAAGTTTTTATTTAAAAAATAATTCCTCGTCTGGCGTACATTGCTGTGTGCTCCAGCCTTGTGATAGGAAAGAACACCTCGCAACTTACGTGCTGAAGCAAAACTCTTTTACAAAGTACATCGCTGGCCGGGATTGTATGCATTGTGCTCTCCAGTTCATTGCAAGATAATGTTCTTATATCCGACGAAGGCACCGACCCATCGAGGAAGTTGAACACTTTGATGAAGGATCTGATCAACAGTTGTTCATTTATAAAGAACACAACCATTGACAACCGACTTTCAGCCATTACAGCGTCACCTGGGCTGTAGGAAATGGTAACGGTTTTTCCAAACGTAATCGGGAAACACCGGAGGATACCCGTTTGATTGCATGGGACTGTTTCGCCCGTCACCTCCAGCAGGGTGTACAAACTAGCCTCTGGAGTGCGCTTTTTTTTATCCGCCTAAATAGTTGCCCTGCCAACATGTTTCTAAAGGTTTTACAGCCTTGAATTACCTGCGTAAACGATGAAGTGAAAAAGCCGAAAATTTATTCAACAGGTCGTCACATCTTCGGGAATATCATTCCAAATGTAGACGTTGAAGTCCTCCTCATCCTCCCCATACAAGGCTCTGTACTTCTGAACCCCCTTCTATTTGTGGCGTCGTATGAGCGGAAGATAATAAGAATACAACTTCAAACTGCTCTTAATACATGTAAAGACAGAAAAGCACATGAAACTGAGGCGCTTTTCTCCCGGTAGAACACCTTGGCGTACCATTGTTCTCAAATAGAGCAGGGACTGGCAAAGCCTCACAACCTTCGGCAACCCAGTTTCCAAAAGCTTTCTGCACTTGCGCGGAGAATCACAGGGAATCTTGTCGTGCACAGACGTCAGGCTTTCATGGACAATCCCCACGGTAGTCTCTCCAAAGGGAAGTTTTCGACCAGCCACCTTTTGCCACATGCCTGCAGGGCCTTTTTAATCTCAAAAGTACCGACTGCAAGTAGTCTTAAGGAAAGTTATTCACTACGTCAATATGGAGTTTCTCAAAGGGGAATGATGCAATATGGTGTTCTTCTCCTTAACGTTAACGAAAACCCTCATCATTCCGTGGTTTACCTAGATTAGAATAAGATAACAACCCTAATCTAGCACTTTCCCCAAGCTGAGTGCATCTACCAAAAATGTGGTACCAACGGCTTTGCTCCGTTTGCTTTATGAAATATCTAGTGGGGCTGCCTGCAGCCACACTGTGTGAAGGTACTTCTCCCTGGACTTATCCCTTTCGTAATTATAGCTTTCCACTCAGTTAGTACGCCAGCTAAGTGCGCGTAAGAGTCGGCGGTCTAGAGTTATCACAGTATGGTCCTGCCAATAACACCAGAGACTTAGAGGGGCATTGCTGCCCGATATATGCCAGCTTTTCGGAAGATCCCCTGAAAAGAGCTGGGCGATCAAAGTGCGGCTGTAATCGAATGTGACTTATATCAGCCAACGTGAAGTCTTCTAAAACTCTGTGAACCTTAGTCCAGACCGATGTGGATGTACCTCACGGAATCTTCTACGTGGGTGTATTTCTGGGTTTACCGAGCGATATTCTGCGGTCTTTCAGCACGTCCCTTCTAAGTTGACGGAGGCTCCGTAAAAGTGCGTGTACTACTTTAACCGTTAGGTAGCCTTGGGCAGCTACTTGTCGTGCAATGGACCTCGGAGCGAACACTGGTCCAGGCTCATGGGCGCTATCTTGTTCAGTCGTTTGTGTTATTTCTGGAGTAGAATTCATGGAAACATACGTAAACTCACCTTCTATCTACTAGTACTTTAGAATAAACCATCTTCTGATCGCTGCTAACCCTTGGTTTCACCATGTAGTCCTCGTTGAAATGAGGTTGTCTCCAAAGCTTTCAAATCAACTGATTTTGAAACTAGTCTAAGTGGTGTGGCAAGATAAACTGAATTACCTTATTATAACTTGGCTTTAGCCAGAATGTAAGTTAGCGTTTCTGTCAGAATCAGTGTAGCTACCAGCATCAGGACTGCCCTCTTCATAAGCTCGTCCATGTAATCCTGCAAGGCTTCTTCCTTTAGCGGTCCTGAAAAATCCAAGCTTTATCACATCTGCTGGGTTCACCGCTGATACGGCAGTTCAAAGTCAATCTCGTATACGAAAAAAGAGGCTTAAGTGTTGGAAAATGTTCGGTTTGGAAAACTCAACACTGATAAAGTTCACGGATGAACAAATGGCTAAGTTTTATGAACAAAAAAGCCGTCGCAAAGTGAGCTTTCATCAAAGGGGCGCTGAATCTCGATGTGATAGATTCAAACAAAATTTGAACAGGCGCAGGTCGGTGTAGTAAGACGAGGTTACTTTTCAAAGTAAAAGTCGTAGTTTAACCAATTTAAGCCCCATCACTTTGAAAGGTAATTTTTAGGTTGGAACTACCTCCCATTTAACCTTAATTAGGCTTTTACCAACATTTACGGGAACGAACCCAAAAGGTGCTGCTGAAAGCTAAAAGTGCCCTTCTTTACATCCGTGGAGCGATTTATTTGCTCCCGAAGCCATCTTCAGCCTACTGGTGAATGAAAATGTCATGCTGGAAATATATTTTGAATGAGTCTGCAGAGGATACTGGATGGACTCCCGAGTGTCCACCCGTGCTATCTGGGACGATTCAAAGTTTATTCTTTAGTCATCCGGTGGTAAGACTGAGATATTGAGCAAAGGTGAGGTACCAGGGACCCAAAATGAATGGGGTTTGCGGACTGGAAGTGGTTCCAACTGTGGGGTATGATAAAAATTACGACTATTTATAATAAACCTTTTGGGTTTGTAAAGGTGGGGCATGGAGTACGTTTCAATTGGACAGTCAGGGGCACCTATTTCCTGTTGTGAATTGCTCATAAATTCCAAAGTTTAAATAAAGTAGGCTCGGAGAGGATTGGGCTATATGGCCACTGTCTAGAAAAGTTGCCTACACCGGGTAGGCATTTGTGTGTGCATTCAACAGTAATAATGACCCGCATATTGGGGTGGCTTTGCTCAGGCAACAAAGACCCAAGGCTTCACAGCTTGAGGAAGCAGAAATGATCTCCAAAACCGTTCGCTGAGGTAAAAGCAGAATGCAAGCCAGCGCCGAGAAGATAACAGAGTATGAAAGAATAGTTTTTGAGCGAATGGAACTGGTACCCTGGCAGCACAGCACTAAATTTGTTACTATTTCTTCCGCTTTAGCGGTTATCCCATATCGGATAAAGTTTGAGAAACATTGGAGTAAGATTTTGGAGGGAACTATCATGGGTATCGATAGTGGCGCATTATGGAGAACTGGTCTGGTACAGAGAATGGTACAGGTGGGTTCGACTGCACTCCTACTCGATGGTGCAAGCATATTAGGATTATACTTGAATATGAGCAAAGTAATCTCATTGAGTTCGATTTTATGGCCATTGTGATATCTTTGTTGTCGTTAGCACTCGGCAAAGTGGGACAACAACAGCATGAGCACTGGCTCGGAAACTGACAGGTGAGAACAGGATAGCGCCGAGTTTTCTCCAGGGGGGCAAAACCTAACGGTCTACTTTCAGTGCCTATGGTAGGCGACACCAGGGCCTGCTTTGGTTAGGGATGTATCACAATACACATCTGTTAGCTCACAGCACTTGGCTTTCCTAGAGCGATCCACTCATTTGAGACGTTTTTATTTTTTATAGCGGTATCCCAGTCAGATATCTGGCTGTCAGTGGAGGCGGAGCTGATTTTGGTAGGAGAATGCAGCTCACACGCCTCGGGGAGAACCACGAACCGCGTGTTACGGGCCACACTAAGAATAGGTCAACGGAGCCAGTTGTTCCTTATCAAAGCTGCAGCTAGGAGATATGGGTCATATGTGGCAAAGATGGCAAGCTTGGAAGACAAAACAGTGGGGTTATTTCTCGCTTTTTAATGTCGATCTCTCACTTTTTGTTGGTAATGTTGTCAGGCTAGTGGTTTACTTTGCGCGAAGAGACAGTCGCATCCGGAAAAGCTCACAGATGGGCTTAGGAAGAGCTCGCAATATCCGTGAAGTCAAGGGCAACAAGGCATGGGACAAAACATCCAGGGGGCTGTAAAGTCCACCAAAATCAGAGACCATTCGATGAGATTCATGTTCACCAAAACACACGAAGATAAGATGCTGCATGAAGCGCTAAAAAAGTGATAAAAAGAGGACCGAGGGCGATGGATTTGGTAAAGACATTAGGTTGATTTGGACCGGACAACTAGGTACATGAACTCTAGTAACGGGGGCCTTAGACTTAAATTAGCGATGGATAGCTGCGCTGGATTGCCACAAAGTGGATACTTGGTTGTAAAGAATTTAGACCGTATTGCGTTTTAGATTCGGGAAATGAAACTATGAGCCCTTATGTCGTGCACTGAGGTCTCTTATTGCCGTCGGGATGGGACTAACCATAAGTGAGCCTAATTATGACCAGGAAGCTCGGATTTGCTATTTGCTTTACCAGTACCCAATTTTTTTTCTGGGATCAAGGTAATCTCAACACCAAAATCAGGTTGCCCCGATATTTTGGCTGCACTTTCATTGTCTAGGCGTAGTATGGTATTTGCTGCGGCAAATAATGACTCCCATTTGGATACAGTGACCTACTAGCGTAAATAACTGCTCCACACCATGCCGAAATTGATTTTACCATGGCGAATTAGTGTTGTTTTCTATTTTAGTAGCTCTCACTCCTAAACGTACTAGGGCACATCCCCGACTGATAACTGTGCCTAATGTTTATAGTTTCCCATCCACATTTCATTCAAATGGAGGCCGTCGTTCCCCGTACATTCGATACCCCACCCATCATTTCGTATCCGATTATTGGTGGTTGACCGACTCACCTCAGCCCAACCACTTGCTACGTCTGCCGTACCCGTACACTCGAAAAACACAGGCCCATCCAACCCCAGTCAGGAACCGATTCCTGTTCGGTCTCCCTCGTCGATTTGGCCAACTTTTTCTCCAGTAAATCTAATCACCTGAGAAAGAGCATTGCTGAAATCAACAATTAACTGTAGACCATCGATGAAACCCTAGCTAAGATTTCCTCTCTGTTACCCCTCGTTGAACCCGGGGCAGCTACGCCTTCCAACAGACTGGAGTCAGCGGGGAACTTTCCCGACTTCATCACAACCGACGCCCACCGCTGCATTTATCAGTCCAAAGATTCCGTAGTCTTTAATGACCCTAACTTCCTACCCCTATCTCTGGTCAAACAACCTACCCAGTGCATGCAATATGGCTCGGCATAGCTGCCTTTGTAACAGGCTACAAGGGACTTTTCAGCGTCCTAACTGTCCCTTACCATTTCAGGTTATGGAAGACCTAACAGCAAGAGGGTTCATTACCAACAAAATGACGATTGTCGCTCGATAGCCTTATAAAGATATCAATATATTTGAAAATAAAACACCCCTTTAAAAAGAGATACCCCGGCAGCTCAAAAGTAACACTGCTTTAGCCATTCATACTGGTCCAACAGGCCCTGGTGCAAACCAGCTCTAAACCTCATAGGCATGACTCAACCGGCGGATCCAGCTCCCTGTACTTTCTACCCCCTTGTTTTGACCTAGCCTCGACTACCCCCACCATCGGTCCCACCTCTGCGCAAACGCCCTATGTGGCATTCCTATCAGTAGATCCCGCCTTCGGCTGCCACAGCCTCCTGATCAATTGCCCCAAACGACGCCTTGACCCAATATCGACGCCACACTCCCCAGCGTAGCCCAGAGCCATAAGCTGATACTTGCCCATCTCATTGCCTTCGCAGCGCCTATCCCTTTGCCCACCCGGCCTTTACTACGTGTTACTAACCGCCGCTCTCTCTCTAACGACCGTGTCTAATACCCATCCGGTACTCGCTCTGATCTGCCACACCTCAGAGATCCATGCCAAGCTCCCTACAAACCTCTTGTTGGTACGCCAGAATCCCTAACTAGGTCTGCTACCGGCCAGCTCTCACCTCACCTATTCGTCTTCTCTCTCCACTGAGGCACCTTGAAATCCCACTCTCCGCACTATGGGGGAAGGGGGGGGGGGGGGTAAGCAGTCGCATTATTCTGCAACCCAATCTGACCCCACCGAGCCTGACCACCTTAGTGGCCTTCCTAGCTGCTCTTTTGCAACTCACGCACCCCTCACTTCTCTTTCCTCATCCCCGCTTATTCTCCTCCCATCTGACTGTACGCGACTTCCAAACCGCCCATCCGTCTTGCCAACGCATTTTACTTCTTTTCCACCTAAAAAACCACTTATTTAGAGGTCTTAGCGTGCCCTAGTTGCTCCCCCAACTTTTGCCTATTCCCATCTCCTACCTAACAGCCATATGAGCAGCTACCAATAATTCTGGGCTCGGACCTGCATCCCTGTTGTTCAGCCCCGCTTGCCTCCGCCTCACAAAAAGACCCTTATACCACTCATGAGCTTCCAGCCCTATCCACAGGTGGCCATTCATATCCTAGCCCCTAATTACATCAATTTTAATTGCCTCGCCTACATTCCTTCAACCATGGCCCCCCTACCCCTCCAACACTGGCCCTGCCCAACAGGCGCACAACCCGCTCTCTTAATAATAATGGTTTATTCCGGAGACCCCAAAGCTTTCCCGGTGCAAGATCAAATGTTTACGAGCCATAGAATAGGCAGCCAAAATTCGTGAAAATGTGGGAATTTGCATGGAAAAAATTATGACAGATAGGCTCAGAAGGGGGATTAGGGAGGGATAAAGTTGCGATGAGTGTATACATATCAAAGAAAAATGTAAGGAGTTTAAATGAACCCAAGAGCGGATTCTGATGGATGCTTGGTTAGGTTGGAAGTCAAGGTCGAATGGAGAATCTGACTGGTCCAAGTGGAGACATCTGGAAGCCGACAGATATACATAATAGGAGCTAGAAGTCGGTGTGAAAAACCGTGTTAGCAGGAGACGATGGAGAAGAAAGTGGGGCGCACTGCAATGCATTAGATGGCAATGAAGCATTGGCACTCCGCGATAGATGGTCGGCGGACAGGGCACAAAACTCATTGTAAAACAGAGAACGAGCATTACAAGACGTCAATGGTGGATCAGAGGAAAAAATGACTTGTAAGGATCGGATACTGTAGATGTGATGCACGGATGTAGAAGGAATGGACGCGTATCATGACGGTCAACGGGATCATAGCAAGGGAAATGAAAGGTGAAGAACCACAGGGCGCAGGGCAATTGCGTATATATATATATATAAATATATATATATATATAAACACATATATATACATATATATATATAAAGGGGGCACGATCAATGACAACGAAGTCCTAGTAGAAAAATATGAGCTTTTGGAAGGGGCAGGTAAGGTTAGATCGAATAGCTATAGAATTAACTCAGAAACATCCTGAAGAATTTTTCTCATGACAGGCAAACATGGTGGATCAGCAGAGAAAGGAAAGACCTCTGAAGCACAGAAGTGATGACGACTGTGAAGAGTAGTTCGTGGAAGAGGGAAGATGAGGGAAAAGATCGAAGATAACAGATAAGAATAGATTCAATCATCTGAATAGCATAGGTGAGACATGCGGTGAAGGTGGTGAATAGGAGAAGCTTTGAGGAATGGACTCACATTATTCGGCTAGATGACGGCAATGGAAAGGGCTTGAGAGGGCAGAGCAAATGTTGGTACAGAGTGGGGGAAGGTGCTTGAGATTTGAGACTATCTTTGGTCCAAAGGTACAGCAGCTGTGACGGCGAACAGCTTGGGAAAGAAGTAAGTAAGTGGGAGGTCGAAGGAATTGGGAATTGACAGATCAAACGGATTGAAGGTGTGGGTGAAATTCATGACTTAACGATTAATCCACATCAGGTGGAAAGTGAAAAAGCAGAACAGCCTGAATAGCACACACAAATTGCCTGTGGCGAGAAATAATCGAGGCAGGAGATGAGAGCACGGGCCGAAAGGACGGGTGAGACATGACCATGCAGGTGAAACTTGAAGAAGGCTGAGAAGGAAAAAGCACCAGGACACTAAACCTGTAGGTGAACACAATGCACGAAAAAGGAATGCTCTTCGGAGTTAGGACAGTGGAACTGAAGGGCTGTGTGCCTGCAGGCTGTTGTGAAAGTGGATGGAGATTGAGAATGCTGGTTTAGGCATTTCGCAGCGGAAAGATCCACAGAGGAATGGCGGAGTCATAAACGAAGATATGGTGATGGTGTTTAGATAATAAATGTGGCTGTAAGAGATGCAAAGTTTGGAACTGCGGATTCTAATATGGTGATTAGTCATGGGTACGGGTGGGACCTTTGCGTAATAGCATTGAGCATGAGAAGGGAGAATGAGGGATGATTTAGCGGAGCTGTAGGCAGTATTGCGTAAGAATGCGGTTAATGAGTTTCACGAGCGTAGAGAAGTACCAAGCAAACAGAGACTGCGAGCCGGCAATGACCACATGGGTGGAAAAAGGAATGTTGGCGGGCGTCGGCAGAGTAAATCGGGTTGGGCAATGGTGGTGTGCAATGGGAGATGACGTGGTGACAATCGGTCGGAGAGGAAACAGAGTGGGTAGGTGTGCATATAAAGGTAGATGGACAAAAGCGAGAGGTGACAAGATTGATTACGAGAACGACAAATGAGAGAACGGCTGCGGAACAAGAGGGGTAGAACCATGCTACCTGCAACCGGCAGCATTGGACGCGGTAGGGCGAGCAGGGTTGGAACTTGCTATCCGCAATCTACGCGAGTTGGTTTGGCTGACCGTGCGCTGGACTCTCAAGCTGAAAAACACTTCGAAGTAAACGCAGGACGTGTGATTCACCGGCCTAGTTGCTCTCGTGCACCATTGCGGACGTTCTGCACGCCCGATGTGCTCCGGCTGAAGCTGCTGATCTGACCGCGCCCCGCACTGTCGGGAGTAGCACAAGGGATCATTGAAGACCGTACCAGGGGCAGAGCAAGCACGATAGAAGTGTGCGATTCAGGATCGATCGGTCAGGTTGTAGGACCATGGACAATGTAGCCAAAGGAGACAGTGAGTGGTGGATGGCCGTGTAGCAATATTATCCAGGCACACCATCCGGGAAGGTAATCAACACAGGGCCCGAAGTGGCTGGCCCGCATAGGGAACGACTGGAAGTGTAAATGAGATAGAGGAAGGCATCCTATTTACGGCCCTGCTTAGGGTCAACGGTTTGCGGGAAGAGAAACAAAAGAAAATCGAGGGCTCACGGAAGCAGCTGGCCTCTATGATAAATTTAGTACATGGGACGTAAGACTGAGGGAGAAAACATTGGAGTCTGGATAGGGAAGATCTGAGATAGTCAGTTAAGATGGCGACCAATATTCCTTTCATGCAGAAGTTAAAACCCCACGGAATATCCGGCGGCATGTTCTCTCTTCCCCGCAGCTTTCCCTCAGGTGGCCCATTTGCGGTCAGAGCGAGCACTTACCCCTTCTGACGATCCCTAATCCAATCTGGAGTCCCCCAAGTATGTGCACCAGGTGTTTTACTGTTCTTTATTTATAAAACTGACCTATCAATGGACATATCAGTCATCAGTGGAGTGTACACTGACGAGGCTACGATATCGGTGTCAAAAGTGCCACAGAATCGCTTTGAGCGACGCACCACGTCAAGCAATGTTCTTCCGACTGGATCCCGTCAAACATTGACGACGAAGTTTTATGCTTGTCCATTGGTTACCTATATTTTCTGGTATCTCTGACTGCGCGTTGATAGCCCCATGCGTAATTTACTTTTAGTCTTGTTTTTTTGGCATCTCTTCCGCCCGGTTACTCGTTAGTGATCGTCCATTTATCGCTTATACCAGCAATCCCACGTTTGTCCAGCTATCCACACAACCCTCACCGAATTCGAAACCGATGTGCAATCCCCGCTTCAGCCACTATCACTTTAGTTCACTCAAACACTACATGACTTTAATGGAGTATTTCCGCTGCCGTGTGATTCATAAATTTAGAAATTGTGAACACCCCACATTGACATGTACTGCTGTATTCTCTGATCTTGCCTTGTGCATGTGTATTGACCACGGTCAAGAAATATACAATTCAGTCCACGGCTGTAAGCCTCTGGGCAAATAATGCCACTTTAACCCAGGATATATTGGAACGTAAGGGCTTGGGCTTTTGGTGTAGCATGTAGACCTATTTTTCGCACTACCATCTACTAGCCTACTCGTCCGCCTTTCGCGTTCTCAACATGGTAATACGGAACTTCCCTGTAGTTATGAAATGTGGCTTTCAGATCTTCAACGAGACTTTCATTCGACCTCCCCTAGAACATAGCTGTCAGACTATACACGTTGGCCCGATCAGGGACCGAAACGTCTTGGAACATGTGCAAAAGGAAACCGCAGAACTAGCTAGCGGGTTTTCGCACCCCACTTTTACTCAGCTGCTGATCAACCTGAGGTGGCACCCTTTAGAAATTCGCCGAGTTAGAGATCTTTTCCTAATTTACAATCTCTACACTACAGGGCTTCTAGATCTGTTCTTCAAGCCCACGAGCCTGGATCCCCTCAGAGGGCGTGTTATTAAGTTATTCAAGTCTCGACCCCGTACAACAGTCCGTAAGAACTTTTCGCCCACAGAATAGTCTCGCTCATGAATAATTTACAGCAGGGGTCTGTTGACGCTCCGGGAAAGGAAACCTTCAAAAGACACCGGACAGGTTTCTACCTCTTACTTTTCCTTCTTGAACCATTTTACCACTTTAACCTGAGCCCGCTATTCCTCGGGCTTCGTTCACCTGACTTGTCTTGCTAAGCTCCACATCGAAAGGTTATTAAGCATGATAAAATGTAAAGTCTTGCCTTTGTATTTCCGTCTGCATTGCTGCGTAAGGAAAAACGGGGAGAGTTTGAAATAACCAAAAGGCGGACTCAAATGAATGCCCGGTAGATTTGAGGTTCAAGGTCAAGTGGAGAGTCTAACTGGTCCAAGTAAGGATATCTTAAAACTGACAGATATACATGAAGGGGGTTGGAAATTGACATGAGAAACTGTGATAGCAGGAGATAGCAGGAAGAAAGAAAGATCCATTGCTAGGGATTCGACAGTAATGAAGCCTTGCTACACTGCGGCAGATGGTCAGCGGGCGGAGCACAAAACTCATCGTAGAACAGAAGGCGAGCATTGGAAGAGGTAGAGGGCTGCACAGATGATACATATGATTTGGAAGAATTGGATGTGGCAAAAGTGAGGCACAGATGTAGAAAAGGAATAGACGCATATCATAAGGTCCAGCCGGATGATAGCAAGGGAAATGGCAGGTGATGAGCTGCCGGATGGAGAGCTCATGTATATATACATATGTTTATGTATGTATATAAATAGATGTGCGAGGAGCAGGAGTAAAGAGCAGTTGGGTGCTAGGAGAAAAAATGCATCAGTGATTGAAAGAGGTAGGTGGGGTTAGATCGAAACGCGTAGGATTGACTCAGACAGGTTCAGAAGATGTTTTTCATGACGGGTTAACATGGTGGATCAACAGAGAGATAGGACTGAAGAAGCATAGAATTGATGCCGGTTGTAAAGAGCAGGTCACAAACGAGGGAAGATGAGGGATAGGATCAAGGAGAACCGGTAAGAATTGGTCTTATTATTTATCACTGCACTTGTGACGTGGTAAAGAACCAGAGGAATCGGGTAGTGGCGGATCAAAAGATTTGGAACTGTAAGTGAACATCGTGACGTAACGTTAGCTTTACAATCGGTGGAACATGGAAAAGCAGGCCAAACTAAATGCCACGCAGAAAATGCCTGTGGCGAGCAGTATACGGAAGAGGAGATGAGAGCAGTGACCGAAGAGACGCAGGTGAGGGGTTACTATCAGATCATTTTACTACAGGTAAAACACTGAGTAGGCAGAGAAGAAAGAAGCAGAAAGCACCAGGATGGGTAAACAAGTAATAGAACAGGAGGCTCGGGAAATGAATGCGCGACGGATTTGGGGCAACGGAACTAGAGAGCTGCTTGCCAGCAGCCAATTGGACAGGTGGATTGAGCGGAAGGATGCCATTCAGGGCACTGCTTAATGGAAAGAACCTCAGAGCAATCGCGGAGCCAAGAAATGAAAATATGTTGGTGGTGGTTAGACAATAGTTGCCACTGTAAAAGATGTAAAGTTTCGGGCTGCGAGTTCTAATATGAGGATTGGTCATAGAGGCCGGTGTGACTGGTGTGTAGTGGCATTGGGCATGAGGAGGAAGAACAAGGAGGGACTTAAAAAACGATGGACAGTGAGGCATAAGAGTGCCATCAACAGGCATTATGAGCATAGGGTAATACTAAGTGAATAGAGGAGAGAAGCCGGCGATGAGGGCAGGTGGGAAAAAAAAATATTGGCGGGCGACGGCAGAGAAAAGTGGGCAGGACGATAGTGATGTCATGCAATGAGAGGTGACATGGTGAGAGGCCACAGGAGCAAGGACGGAATGGGGGGGGGTGTGCATAACGGGTGTAACGACCGGTCGTGGAAAATACCCCTAAAACCCTTGCGTTTCAGTGGTTTTCTCCACATCACTCGCTTGCTTACACTATTGACGTGTCTTTACGAACAGTTTTTTTTATGGACCAATTGTTATTTGTTCGTACCCAAAGCGCTACTTTGTCATATCCTTGTTCTGGACCTGCGTGACGCACGTGCTGCTTGCTCACAAGCTGCAATTCGGTTTCTCGTTTGTCGAGTCCTTATGATCGTATTATTGAGGTTTGTATCTTTTTGGTATCATTGTTCATGCGCTAATCTAGTATCGTAGAATATCATGGATAATCGCCTTTTGATTTCGGGATCCTTTTTGAATTTGGTTACGCATTGCTCAAACGTGTTGCAACTACTCCCAAGGACCAAGTGCTGAAATGTTCGTGTTCGTCTGCGATCATCACCACATCCCCAACCTTGAATGGTCTTGTTTTCACCAGCCACTTCTGTCGAGTCTGCAGAGCCGGTAGGTACTCCCGCAGCCATCGCCCCCAGAAGGCCTCGGCAAGATAGTTCACCCGCTTCCATCCGTGGAGGTAGCTCCCACGAAGGTTTACCGGCCCTAGGAAACCCTCGTTCGACCTTAACGTCAATAAGTCGTTCGGGGTGAGCGCCGGGTGGTGGGGTCGCCTTTCATTACTGGAACCAGGGATCGGTTGTTCGGGATTCTCTCTACCTCAGTCATGATGGTGTTCAGCGTCTCATCGTCGGGCGGCTGCTGCTCCATGATCGACAGCAATATCCGTCTGGCGGACCGGGTCATGCGTTCCCATACGCCGCCGCGGTGGCTGGCCTGTGGGGGGTTGAAATGCCATCGTATGCCGTAGGCCACAGTTCGATCCTGCGGTTAGCCCTTGTTTATGTTCTTGTGCCAACGCTGCGATTCCCGGTGAGCGCCCACGGAGTTCCATGCATTATCCGAGTTTATATCGGCCGGCACGCCTCTTCGGTTGATAAATCTCTGCAGGGCCCCTTAAGAAAGAACCGGTGGTCATCGAATGTGTGACTTCGAGGTGTTCTGCGCGTGATTTCATGCACGTCATGATACATCCATATAGCTTTTCTACTCTCTTCACGCACTTGATCTACAAGGGCCCGAAATAGTCCAACCCGGTGTCGCTGAACGGCCACCAGCCCGCAGTCACCCTGCATTCTGGTAGCGGGGCCATGTGTTGGTTGCCCGCCGGGCATTGCGTCTCCAACATTGCACACAACGTCGGATTACGCGTTTTACAGACTCTCGTACTCTCAGCAACCAAAGGCGCTTCATGCCACACAGTCCCCGTCAAACAAGGTACAGTGCTCATAGTCTCTCTTTGACATTGCTCAAAGTCCTCCTTTGATGCGTGGTCATACTTGTGATTATATCATACACACACACACACACTCACTCAAGCACATACGGCCAGGCCAGGACGGCCTTTCCAAGGATAGCATCTATGTTTCCCCTTCATGCCCGCCATCGGTCAGTTGTTCTCGTGGAAGATGTAGACTAGCCTCGCGTCTGTGTAGCCAACGGATTAAATGCGACCATGAGTAGAACGTTGACGATGAGCCTTAGGCGCACGCACTGACAGCAGGGCCTAGGTAGGTGGGAAGAATTAGTACCTTTATACCAAACCTTTGACACTGCTAGGGATTCAGGAAGATTTTGGTGGGAAGTGTAACGACCGGTCGTGGAAAATCCCCCTAAAACCCTTGCGTTTCAGTGGTTTTCTCCACATCACTCACATGCTTACACTATTGACGTGTCTTTACGAACAGTTTTTTTATGGACCAATTGTTATTTGTTCGTGCCCAAAGCGCTACTTTGTCATATTCTTGTTCTGGACCTGCGTGACGCACGTGCTGCTTGCTCACAAGCTGCAATTCGGTTTCTCGTTTGTCGAGTCCTTATGATCGTATTATTGAGGTTTGTATCTTTTTGGTATCATTGTTCATGCGCTAATCTAGTATCGTAGAATTTCATGGATAATCGCCTTTTGATTTCGGGATCCTTTTTGAATTTGTCTAAGCATTGCTCAAATTGTGTTCACCGGGGTAGAATTACAATAGTCGAAGTGCTTACAGAATATAAATACCATAGAATATCTTGCTTTGGAGGAGGAAGTATGGGTAGCATGCAATTTTCAGCCGACATCTTTGGATGCGGTAGTCCGAGGGCAGTTAGCGGGTACCAGCTGCAACCGGTGCTAGTGGGCGGGACTGGCCGTGCGCCGGGTACCCAGCCTGAAATACGCTTCTTGGAGTGAAAACAGGAGGCGTGATCTATCAGCCTAATTACGCTCGCACATCGTTGCAAACGGCCTGCAGGCCCAAGGTGCTCCGGCTGAAGCTGTGGATCTGACAGCGCCCCGCAGCTTTGTGATTGGCGCCAGTGGACGTTGATGATTGTACAGGGGTCATAGAGACCGCGATATGGATGTGTGATCCAGATCGTAAGACCATTGACAGCAGAGCCGACGGAGACAGCGAGTGGTAGACGGCAACATGGCAGTATTATCCGGGTGCACCTGCCAGTGAGGTGGTCAGCTCAGAGCCCGGGGTGGCTGACCTTCGTCGAGGATCACTGGAGAGGGAAGGGGGATAGAAAAGCTCAGTCTGGGTGTGCCCCAGCTGAGGAGCAACGGATACTGAAGAGAGAAAGAAAATAAAAATGATGGATAACAGATAAACGTGGGTGAGCAACGGGGTTATCTCATGGAAGCAGGAGACAAGTTAGCTGTGAATCATGGATGGAAATGGCCGTGGCTCGTGACACTGAGGAGAAGTGAAGTGTCGGGCATGGAGTATACCTATTGCCCTGTGGCTTGAAGATAGTAAGATTACAGTCTGAGGCCTCTTTCAAAGGCCAAATCGATAGATACAAACTCACTGGTGAGCAATATAGCACTGAAAACTGCTGAGTATAACACAAGCGGGTGCCTAAAGGCGAACAGTGGGGAGGCACTGTGCAAGCTAAAGGGGATCTTATTACAGATCTTGGAATGGGCTGACAGAAAGAATCGGGACCTCAGACTGAGATTAGGTTGAGGGAAAGGAAAAGAGAAGGCATTACCTTGGGCGGGGTAGGAGCAGGAGGTAGTGAACGAGATATGATTGGAGGTGTAGGCCTGGTTCTGTATTAGCTTAAAGGAGAAAACCAGACTGGGCCTCATGCGGCGAATCCACAGGGGCTCAATTTGTAGGTGCTCAGAGGGCTGGCGGTATATTAGGGCTATGAATACGCCCAACTGCTTTTGGTGAAGGTACGCTGTTCGTTCTCAAGGGATACAATAGAAGAACGTGGCCAGAGGCTGGAGGTAATCAGACATTATTCTTGGGTCGGTCTCACATGAGAGATATATGGAGAGGCGACTGGCCGGTGGTAAGAAACACTGATGGATCAGGCCTAGGGTTCGCTTAGCTTTAGCGATTTGGATCGATGCCTATCCTGAGAAGTTAAAGGAACAAGAGTATTAAAGGCCAAGATCAATAACCATGGGGTATAAGGGGATGGGTAGGTCGTCCAGACAAATTTGGCGAGGCGGCACAGTGCACATGTAAGGTAGGAGGAAGCTTTTCTCCACAGAGAATTTCATGAACCACGTGAAGCACCAGGCTCGAAGAGAGAGTTAGTCATGCCGTGCGTTGTACAGGGTCACGGGTGGGTCATTAGGGAGGAAGGAGTAAACTATTTTTGTATCGTCGGCAAACAGGTAAGGGGTACAATGGCAAATAGAAGAAAAAATGTCATTGATATAAATGAGGAATAGTAATGGGCTCAAGACACCGCCTCGGATGACGCCGCTAGTAATGGGCTTGATAGAAGATAAGTGGCCATCAAGGAGCACATCTTATGATCTGTGAGAGAGATACGAGGCTAGCCAGTAGAAGAGAGGGTCAGTAATACCAAGAGACCGGATTTTGGCTAACAGATGCAAATATGGAGCGCGGTAAAAGCCTTATAAATGTCGAGGTAAAGGGCCAATAAGGAGTAGCCGGCGTCGGCAGCAGACGAAAGGACATTGAGGAAGTCCAGCCGACAGGAAGAGCAGGAGCGGGAGTTCAAGAAACCATGCTGACCAGGGTTCAGCAGGTTGTCGGATAAGAGGTAATAAACAGTGTGTTTTTTGATTATCCTCTCCATGATTTTGCAAACTATTGGGATGTGGTGAATAGGCCGATGATTATCTGGGTCGTGCTGTGCACCCTTTTTGAAGTGCGGAAATATAAAACAGGTTTTCACCGAGGGGGACGAAACTGCGAAGCGTGGGGGTGGTGTATACATTAAGTAACAATAAAAAGAGGTCAGGACCATCAAGTCGGAGAAGGGCTGGTGGGAGATCATCTGGACCCAGTTCCGGGGGGGGGGTCATTACGGGAAACTGATTTTTCAGTCTCTAGATGGGTAAAGAGAATCGATGAAAGAGAGACCGGTAAGCAGGGAAAGGTTGTAGGAAGAGGGATATCGGGACAGTTTATAAAGGAGGAAGAGGAATACCCATTGAAGGCCTCAGAAATAGATGCTGGGGTATTAGCCGTAAATGAACCGCATATGGGGAATTTGGGCCATGTAAGATTGGAGTGATTGGACTTTTACTAAGCAGGTTGGACAGATAGCCAGTCTTGTTGGGGTGTGCTAGGGCTACGATCTCTTGCCTTCTCAGATGCGAATCGGCCATGCGACGCAGCTTCAGTTGCAGCTGGTCTATGCGCAGAAGAATTGCAAAGTCACGTGATATAGCGGGGGTAAGTTGCAGCTTACCAGTCTTCGCTCTAAAATTGGCAGGCTTGTGCTGCTGGACTTGGGGCGTGGATCGACACATGGGTTGGAGGCACTTAAGCAGAACAGGAGGTTGGAGTAGAGAGAGTTCACAACAGTGATATGATCAGAGGAGAGAAAAAAAGGTGTCCAAATTAAGGGTACAGATTACCAGTGGTACAAGGGACCAGTTACATGAATGGTGGGAATTTGGAAAGGGGGAGGGGGGTGCATCGGATGGGAACAGCTGAAGCGGCCGAATTTGCAATTGACAGCACGATGGTCAATATCCGGGAGGTGATAGGCAATCTGGGTGGTGATGTCAGGAACATCAGTGAGGACTGCTAGGTCCAAGATGTTGTTCCCCTTGTAGGGCAGCAGACGTGTTGGGTTCATCCACCAAGAAGGACAAAGAAATGGAAGAGGGAGAGGGCGGGAGGGTTAGTATAAGAGGGCCAGCAGATTGAAGAAAGGTTGAAGTCACCCGCGATATTTTTTGCACCTGCAGGATAGTCAAGCGCAGCATTGAAGACATCCACGGCAGAGTCGAATTTTGCGGACTCAAGACCCGGGAGAAAGCAGACTCATCCAAGGAGGAGGTTCTGGCCGGAGGCCCGAATAGATAGCCCTAACGAACCCTCAATAAAGAGAAAAGAAGGGTGGTCGATAACACTAGCGTGGATAGTGCATTTGACAAGGGATAAGCAACCCCCTCCACGCCTGGACTGGCAGGTGTTCGAGAAGCATTGATACGCAGCTGTGAGAACAAGGTAAGTCGAAGTATCATCTGAAAGCCATGATTTAGTTACCAGCATAATGCCAGCATTTGAGGTAAATGCCGAGGATGGCAGATGCGATATTTTTCTAATTATTGATCGAGCGTTATTTAGAACTAGTAGGAAGGAGTTCAGTGCCATTGTGCGCAAATCGTCGACTTCAGATGCAAGACTATTGGAATCGCAGTGGCGATAGGGGTTGGGTCTCAGTGGGGATAGAGCGTCAATCGAAGTGGGATGGCGGACAATGTTGGATGAGGGAAAGAAATAGGCAAGGCGTCAGAATGAGGCACAGCCGATCGCTGTTGATGATCAGTACGGTGGGTGTGCAGCAGGTAGCTGCTGCGGGCCGGAGGGGTGTCACGTGTTACAGAGGAAGGGGCACGATATGGCAAAGCGAGGGGTTTGGAATAGCTGTCGAAGCTGGGTGGACAGAAGGGAGTGCAGGGTGTAAGGTGCTAGAGGGCACGAAATCTAGGAAGAAGCGATCGGTGGCATAGGTTTGTGAAAGATTAACGATACGGTCCAAAGGGCAATTAGCGATATGGCCACGGATGTATAAGGCACAGAGGGGGGGTAATGAGATCTTGTCTGCGGGTAACCTACCTGCTGGACAGAATCAGCGTAAGGTCGGCAGGTCGGCTTCGAGGTAGAGGTATGTGGGTGAGCAACTGAAAGGTAGTGTGAGGTGGGGGCAGGGAAGGGAGCTGAGAAATTTGGAAAGGTATGAAGGTTCATGAGGAGCATGGGAGCCGGTAAGTGGGAGGGCGGGTAGGTGGGGCTAGGAAGCGCGATACATGTACTGACCTGGAGCATCTACTAGGGTACGTAAGTGGTACTTTGGGATTGGATGGGGGTTGGTGGGGGGGGAGCAGGGGGGAACAGCTGAGGAATGCCGAGGCCAAAGTATGGAGGGTTGGTGTCTGGGGGCAGGAAGGGATATAGGGTAGCAACGGCGATGGAAGTTTAGTATGACCCATTTGTTCAAAGAGGGGGAAAGACAGTGAAAGTGGGTGTGAGACAGTGGAAGAGTGCGTGGCACTGGCATGGCTCCGAAGGTTACACCTACTTATAGGGACGATGGCTTTAGACGAATCTGAATGGTAGCCCAACTGGTTTCCACATGCAGGGTCCGAGAGTACGCTATAGGCAAATGCCGACTGATAGTGGGGGCTAATAGGTGGAGTTATTAGTTGAACAAGCACGAACCTGGTGGGAGTACCAGGTAGGCTCATACGAGGATTGAGAGGGCACTTATGAGGATAACTACGAAGTGTCGCGGCTAAGCTAGCAGCATGTGGGTAGTCTGTGGAGTCGTTAGAGCGAGAGCGGTGGCTGATGACACTTGTCATCCGCTCAGAGGACGGATGGGAAGTGGTACGGCTGGGGCTGATGGCTGTACCAGGGCCTTGTCTCGGTCCTGAGGCTGTGATGCGGGAGTGCGGGTTTTATACTGAAGTGGCGTGCAGCTTGAGGCCTGTGGTCGGGGGGCGAGGGCTAATAGGGGTAGAAGCTACTGGAGGAGATGGTGGAGAATGGCTTTTGTGTGGAAGTGGAATCGGGGGTGGGGAGTCAGAACTATCTAGATCGACAGTTTGCAGGTAGACGGGATGAGGCGCCGGGCTCGCCTCTGACTCCTTGCCCGTGAGGCGTAGAATAACCTCCATGTTGGTTCCAGTGGGGTCAGCCTGCATGAGCAAGGCAGAGCTGCTTCTTAGCGAGCGAAATATTTCCCGTTGAAGAGTTTTTTTACCAGAGGGTATTATAATGTCCCTAAATGGCCACTTCTGCCAATGGACCCTCTAACTGTTAGGTTGTCCATAAATTGGAATAGCAGGGGGCAGCTAAGTCACTGGGACTATTACGTAGCCTCCTGCAATGTCACCTATATTGAACCATATCACAACATTTGGGTATGTTGTGTTTCCCCCGAGAAGGCGATATAACATACGTTTGAGCAATGCGTAACCAAATTCGCAAAGGACCCCGAAATCAAAAGGCGATTATCCATGATATTCTACGATACTAGATTAGCGCATGAACAATGATACCAAAAATCACTTCGAATATTGTAATTCTACCCCGATGAACACAATTTAAGCAATGCTTAGACAAATTCAAAAAGGATCCCGAAATCAAAAGGCGATTATCCATGATATTCTACGATACTAGATTAGCGCATGAACAGTGATACCAAAAAGATACAAACCTCAATAATACGATCATAAGGACTCGACAAACGAGAAACCGAATTGCAGCTTGTGAGCAAGCAGCACGTGCGTCACGCAGGTCCAGAACAAGGATATGACAAAGTAGCGCTTTGGGCACGAACAAATAACAATTGGTCCATAAAAAAACTGTTCGTAAAGACACGTCAATAGTGTAAGCAAGTGAGTGATGTGGAGAAAACCACTGAAACGCAAGGGTTTTAGGGGATTTTCCACGACCGGTCGTTACACTGCCCACCAAAATCCTCCTGAATCTTTAGCAGTGTCAAAGGTTTGGTATAAAGGTACTGATTCTTCCCACCTACCTAGGCCCTGCTGTCGGTGCGTGCGCCTAAGGCTCATCGTCAACGTTCTACTCATGGTCGCACTTAATCCGTTGGCTACACAGACGCGAGGCTAGTCTACATCTTCCACGAGAACAACTGACCGATGGCGGGCATGAAGGGGAAACATAGATGCTATCCTTGGAAAGGCCGTCCTGGCCTGGCCGTATGTGCTTGAGTGAGTGTGTGTGTGTGTATGATATAATCACAAGTATGACCACGCATCAAAGGGAGACTTTCTGCAATGTCAACGAAATACTGTGAGCACTGTACCTTGTTTGACGGGAACTGTGTTGCATAAACGAGTAAAATGTAGGCATGTGTGTGTGACCTAAACTCCGCTACTTCTATATGCGCAAAAGGCATTCGGCAACGTCAAAAAATACATACGTCGAACGCTGTCACATGCTTGATAGGGGTTGCCGGACACAGCGTGCATCGGGCATGGGTGGATGTGTCTGGAAGTACAACGGAATCGCATTTATCACCACATATCGGAAAGACCTCCTGTAATTTCAACGAAATACTGTAAGCACTGTAACGGGTTTGACGGAGACCATACGGTGTAAAGAGTACAATGTAGGTGAGTGTGCGTCGGGGAGTATGATGGTTCGATACGTCAGTGCGTCGTGATTGCTTCCATACATGGTGTTGCTTTACCCTCCTCGAAGAAGAATGCGAAATAGTCCACTGGGCCCCAGCTTTACCAGCTTCTCCGCCCTCACTCTCGAGTGGGTTAATACTGCATATTTAACGAATGAGCACTCCACTAGATGTCTTCACCATCACCGACCATATCATTCCGTCAGTGTTTTCAATAGTTTCCATAACTACTGTACGAACGGTAGCGGAAAATCCCCCTAAAACCCTTGCGTTTCAGTGGTTTTCTCCACATCACTCACTTGCTTACACTATTGACGTGTCTTTACGAACAGTTTTTTTATGGACCAATTGTTATTTGTTCGTGCCCAAAGCGCTACTTTGTCATATCCTTGTTCTGGACCTGCGTGACGCACGTGCTGCTTGCTCACAAGCTGCAATTCGGTTTCTCGTTTGTCGAGTCCTTATGATCGCATTATTGAGGTTTGTATCTTTTTGGTATCATTGTTCATGCACTAATCTAGTATCGTAGAATATCATGAATAATCGCCTTTTGATTTCGGGGTCCTTTGCGAATTTGGTTACGCATTGCTCAGGCGTGTGTTACAATACTCAATAGATCAATTTGGAACGAGGAGAAAACACGCAAAATGTCAAGAATAGGATCGAGAACATTGGACTCTGGACAGTAAGCAACACGGCAAGTCACTCGGGAGGTTTTGGGTACCTTTGATTCTTTAATTAATGTTAGATCGCCTAGTCCTGTCAGTGCTTGTTCATGTGTTACTGAGGGCAATATGGATTGTAAGGATGTTGATCTACATAGACTGAGAATATCAGACCTAGAACGACAGCTGTTATCGGCTAGACAACAGGCCCAAGAAGCAGGAAAAAAGTGTATACAGAAAGAGCGTGATCATGAGACCAGCGACTACGACACTTCCGATAGGTCAAGGTGCAATAAGATAGGGAGCCCCACGCCGGTCGCCGACTGCAAAACACCATCGATCGATTTACCAAGAGTGGAACTGACGGTTTTCGAAGGGCGATCTGAACACTACTGCAAGTTTTTCAGGCAGTTCGAGACGTTCGTCGAAAATAAGGTAACCGACCTCGGGCAAAAGCCTCTCTATCTGACTCACTACTGTCGAGGCCGAGCAAGAGAAGCTATCGACGGGTGTACCATGCTCGACCCGGAACAAGGCTACACCCGAGCAAGGAAGATTCTAAGGGACTCGTTTGGCCAACCTTTCAAATTAGCCCGTAACCTAATAGAGGGCGTGATGGTAGAGGAAAAGAGAACCAGGGGCGACGTCTACTCAATGGCTGGCTTGGTGATTAAAATGCAGAAGTGCTCAATAGCCCTCGACCATTTAGGTTACAGGGCCGACCTAGATGCCATGCACACTTCGGAAAACATAGTCCCTCACCTCTCCCCCGAACTACAGGGTCGGTGGGCGGAAGAAGCGGAACGGATAAGCCGAAGCGACAGGGAGGCTAACTTCAAAGACCTGACCGAATACTTGGACAGGCGAACCAAGATAGCCGACAGCAGGTTAGGCCGACTTATCCGGGACAGCAATCGGGGCAAACGAGCTCAGTACTAGCCAGGCTCAAACCCCTGCACGGGAACATCCATAATACCAACCTTGGGCCAATGCGCACGCCATTTCACGCGATGCCACGGCGCAACCAAATTGTAGATCCTGTGATGCTAGTCACGGACTACCAGAATGCCCCAAGTTCGGCAACGCCACAATAGACGAACGGTGGGAAGTGGCGAGAATGGCAGGAGCGTGTTTTATTTGTCTCAACACCACGCACCGAGCGGCAGCTTGTAGGACATGGAACCGATGTGGCTACGAGGGCTGCACGGGCAGACACCATCGATTGCTGCACCAGGCGAGAGTAACCTTACCCGAGGCGAGTACCAAGCCCAGTGTTATTTGTTCGACGTCGCGGTCTGCCAGTAAACCGGTACTATTAGGCATAGTTGCCGTGGGAGTAGTGACCCCAACGGGGGTGGTTAAAGCTCTGGCTTTCGTCGATAGTGGATCCGACACTACTCTAGTGAAAGAGCGGTTTGCCGACAAACACCGACTCGCTAAAGGTGCGACGTCGTTGGCATTGAGCACGGTGGGCGGAACACAGGTAATGACTGCTGGTAGGTTGAGGCTGCAACTCATCTCTTTAGACGCTAACGAGGAAATTGAACCAACGGAGGCATTCACGTTAGCGGATCTCCACATGCGAGCACCAAGGCCGGTCAACGCAATCTTGACTCGGTGGCCCCACCTGCAGGATATCACCGTTGTAGACTAGGAAGATGATGAAGTGGATCTCCTCATCGGCCACGACGTGCCAGAGGCGCATTGGGTGCTTGACCAGAGAGTGGACGACCGCCAGGCACCTTATGCTGTACGCACGGCTCTGGGATTGATGTTATACGGTCCAGTAGGGGGACATGGTTCCGTAAATTATTTATCCGCCGAAACTGACCGCATAGAGTATCACCTGCAGTGGCTGTATGAAAAGGAGTTTCATGACATTGGAGACGAAAGACCGTCGTTGTCTCAAGAGGATCACTTAGCTTTACAAACCGTGCGGCAAGGCACTAGAGGCCTTAAAAACAGCTCGAGGTTCCGCTCCCATGGCGCAGATCTGCTGGCCCGTGGACTGATGACGGAAACTATGTTCTCCTACGACTACTACGACTGAAAGAACGCTTCATTCGAGACCGGGATCTGTGGGAAAGACACGCAGAGTTAATGAAGCGAAAGGAAGCCCTCGGTTAAGTTGAAAAGGTGCCTGCCAACACCAACGGCACAAAGGGTATCCGGTATCTGCCTCACCACCCGGTCATCAACCCCAAGAAACCCAAAAATCTGCGGGTGGTTTTCGACTGTGCGGCCAAGTTCCAGGGCAAGTCGTTAAACGATCGCTTGCTACAAGGTCCTGACTGGACTACACCACTGATTGAAGTTTTGTGCCGTTTCAGAGTGGGCAAAGTGGCCCTGTCTGCCGAGTTTAAGGAAATGTTCCACGAAGTGAAAATTCCGGTAGGAGAACGAGATGAGCTGCGTTTCCTGTGGTGGGAAGAGAGCGACCGGGACAAGGCAGTGGTGAATTATAGGATGACCGTCCACCCTTTCGGAGCCATATCATCACCATTCTGTGCGAACTACACCCTCCAGGAATGGGCGAACAAACATGGAGGTCTGGGCCATCGGTTGGTGGTAGATAGCGTCAGCAGGAACTTCTACGTCGACGACTACCTTGAATCATTCTGTGATATAGAATCAGCTCTAGCGCAGTCCAGAAGCCTGACAAGATTGCCGGAAGAGAGCGGCTTCCATCTAACAAAATGGATGTCGAACGCTTTAAAAGTACTAAAGGTCATACCGTATCACAAAAAGGCCGAATGGGTAAGAGATTTGGACGGCTCTCCACTTCCTATCGAACGCACTTTAGGAATACAATGGGACGCGGAAGCGGACGACTTCGTTTTCGAGCTAAACGTTCCCGAGCTGCCAATAACCCGTCGTGGCATACTATCTGCTGTCTCTAGTTTGTTCGACCTGCTCGGTTTCGTCTCACCATGGCTGCTACCCGTAAAGATCTTGCTGCAGCGGCTGTGCCGTAAGGAGGTCGATAAGGACCGGTCACTTGACCGAGGGGACCGGTTGGACCGGTGTTACGAACGTTTGAGCAATGCGTAGCCAAATTCGCAACGGATCCCGAAATCAAAAGACGATTATCCGTGATATTCTACGATACTAGATTATTACAACAAACAATGACATAAACAATATACAAACCTCAATAATACGATCACAAGGACTCAACAACGAGAAACCGAATAGCAGCGTGTGAGCAGACAGCACGTGCGTCACGCAGGTCCTGAACAAGGATGTGCCAAAGTAGCGCTCTGGGCGCGAACAGACAACAATTGGTCCATAAAAACAACCAGTTCGTAAAGACAAGTCAATAGTGTATGGAAATGAGTGATGCTGGGAAAAACACTGAATCGCGAGGGAAAAAGGGGGATTTTCCACGACCGGCTGTTACAACCGGGAAGAATTTTTGAACACCTTGAAGAAATTAGGAGACATAAGGATTCCACGATGTTTGACTTCTGGCCATGCGACGCGAACTGGTGAACTACATGCCTTTTCCGATGCATTCGAAGTCGGTTATGGAGCTGTGGTGCACGGACGATGGTGCACGGGAGATGGACAATATACTACGAGGATCCTGTTCGCTAAAGCCCGCGTTGCTCCACTGAGGTCGGTCCCGATCCCACGCCTTGAAGTCAGCGCAGCCGTGTTGGCAGTCAGGGCGGTGCAAGCGGTGAAGAGATGTTTCGATCTCTACATTTGGTCATTTAGCTTTTAGACGGACTCAATGATAGTACTTTACTAAATTAACAACGTCCGGAGCCGGTTTAGTACTTTTGTCGCTAACCGACTCATGATTATCCACGATGAATCAGCCACGAACAAGTGGAATCATGTCCGGTCTGGCGATAATCCAACCGATCTGTGCTCCCGAGGTGCGACCAACTTCAGGCAACTAGACACGTGGACGAGAGGTCCAAATGTCCTGCAAGTGCCTAAACAGGATTGGCCCGCGTTCGAATTAAAACCTCCTACGGAAGTAGAACTGGAGACCAAAGGCGTAGTGATGGCGGCCAACGTCGTCGAAGCGACATCCATTCTATCGCAATTGGTCAGGTTTTCTTCCTGGATGAAGACACTTCGTTCGTTAGTTTGGTTAACCAGGTTCAAGAAAAACTTACTAGTCATGAAAGGGCTACGCCCCTCAGGCCGAGCACGGGTCGGCCCGATAAGTCCCGATGAGTTACAAGCTGCAGAATACGATATTTTCAGAATGATACAACGCGAGGCTTTCGCCCATGAGCACGAGAGGGCGGGAGAAGTGGGACCGATCAACAAAGAATTATCATCTCCAAGAGGCGAACTGAAGCGTTTAGGCCCAAAACTCAGTAATGGACTGCTGCGAGTGGATGGTAGGCTAACCAACGCCCACCTGAGCTTTGACACAGAGTATCCTATACCGCTGCCTGCGAGACAACCTGTAGTAGAGCTAATGATCCAACACGTCCACGCCGTGGAGGGACACGCCGGTAAAGGTCGCGTGACGAGCGTCATCCGAAAGCGCCTTTGGTTGCTGAGAGTACGAAAGTCTGTAAAACGCGTAACCCGACGTTGTGTGCAATGTTGGAGACGCAATGCCCGGCGGGCAACCAACACATGGCCCCGCTACCAGAATGCAGGGTGACTGCGGGCTGGTGGCCGTTCAGCGACACCGGGTTGGACTATTTCGGGCCCTTGTAGATCAAGTGCGTGAAGAGAGTAGAAAAGCGATATGGATGTATCATGACGTGCACGAAACCACGCGCGGAACACCTAGAAGTCACACATTCGATGACCACCGATTCTTCCATAAGGGGCCCTGCAGAGATTTATCAACCGAAGAGGCGTGCCGGCCGATATAAACTCGGATAATGGGTCGAACTCCGTGGGCGCTCACCGGGAATTGCAGCGTTGGCACAAGAACATAAACAGGGACTAACCGCAGGATCGAACTGTGGCCTACGGCATACGATGGCATTTCAACCCCCCACAGGCCAGCCACCGCGGCGGCGTATGGGAACTCATGACCCGGTCCGCCAGACGGATATTGCTGTCGATCATGGAGCAGCAGCCGCCCGACGATGAGACGCTGAACACCATCATGACTGAGGTAGAGAGAATCCCGAACAACCGATCCCTGGTTCCAGTAATGAAAGGCGACCCCACCACCCGGCGCTCACCCCGAACGACTTATTGACGTTAAGGTCGAACGAGGGTTTCCTAGGGCCGGTAAACCTTCGTGGGAGCTACCTCCACGGATGGAAGCGGGTGAACTATCTTGCCGAGGCCTTCTGGGGGCGATGGCTGCGGGAGTACCTACCGGCTCTGCAGACTCGACAGAAGTGGCTGGTGAAAACAAGACCATTCAACGTTGGGGATGTGGCGCTAGAGCTGATTCTATATCACAGAATGATTCAAGGTAGTCGTCGACGTAGAAGTTCCTGCTGACGCTATCTACCACCAACCGATGGCCCAGACCTCCATGTTTGTTCGCCCATTCCTGGAGGGTGTAGTTCGCACAGAATGGTGATGATATGGCTCCGAAAGGGTGGACGGTCATCCTATAATTCACCACTGCCTTGTCCCGGTCGCTCTCTTCCCACCACAGGAAACGCAGCTCATCTCGTTCTCCTACCGGAATTTTCACTTCGTGGAACATTTCCTTAAACTCGGCAGACAGGGCCACTTTGCCCACTCTGAAACGGCACAAAACTTCAATCAGTGGTGTAGTCCAGTCAGGACCTTGTAGCAAGCGATCGTTTAACGACTTGCCCTGGAACTTGGCCGCACAGTCGAAAACCACCCGCAGATTTTTGGGTTTCTTGGGGTTGATGACCGGGTGGTGAGGCAGATACCGGATACCCTTTGTGCCGTTGGTGTTGGCAGGCACCTTTTCAACTTAACCGAGGGCTTCCTTTCGCTTCATTAACTCTGCGTGTCTTTCCCACAGATCCCGGTCTCGAATGAAGCGTTCTTTCAGTCGTAGTAGTCGTAGGAGAACATAGTTTCCGTCATCAGTCCACGGGCCAGCAGATCTGCGCCATGGGAGCGGAACCTCGAGCTGTTTTTAAGGCCTCTAGTGCCTTGCCGCACGGTTTGTAAAGCTAAGTGATCCTCTTGAGACAACGACGGTCTTTCGTCTCCAATGTCATGAAACTCCTTTTCATACAGCCACTGCAGGTGATACTCTATGCGGTCAGTTTCGGCGGATAAATAATTTACGGAACCACGTCCCCCTACTGGACCGTATAACATCAATCCCAGAGCCGTGCGTACAGCATAAGGTGCCTGGCGGTCGTCCACTCTCTGGTCAAGCACCCAATGCGCCTCTGGCACGTCGTGGCCGATGAGGAGATCCACTTCATCATCTTCCTAGTCTACAACGGTGATATCCTGCAGGTGGGGCCACCGAGTCAAGATTGCGTTGACCGGCCTTGGTGCTCGCATGTGGAGATCCGCTAACGTGAATGCCTCCGTTGGTTCAATTTCCTCGTTAGCGTCTAAAGAGATGAGTTGCAGCCTCAACCTACCAGCAGTCATTACCTGTGTTCCGCCCACCGTGCTCAATGCCAACGACGTCGCACCTTTAGCGAGTCGGTGTTTGTCGGCAAACCGCTCTTTCACTAGAGTAGTGTCGGATCCACTATCGACGAAAGCCAGAGCTTTAACCACCCCCGTTGGGGTCACTACTCCCACGGCAACTACGCCTAATAGTACCGGTTTACTGGCAGACCGCGACGTCGAACAAATAACACTGGGCTTGGTACTCGCCTCGGGTAAGGTTACTCTCGCCTGGTGCAGCAATCGATGGTGTCTGCCCGTGCAGCCCTCGTAGCCACATCGGTTCCATGTCCTACAAGCTGCCGCTCGGTGCGTGGTGTTGAGACAAATAAAACACGCTCCTGCCATTCTCGCCACTTCCCACCGTTCGTCTATTGTGGCGTTGCCGAACTTGGGGCATTCTGGTAGTCCGTGACTAGCATCACAGGATCTACAATTTGGTTGCGCCGTGGCATCGCGTGAAATGGCGTGCGCATTGGCCCAAGGTTGGTATTATGGATGTTCCCGTGCAGGGGTTTGAGCCTGGCTAGTACTGAGCTCGTTTGCCCCGATTGCTGTCCCGGATAAGTCGGCCTAACCTGCTGTCGGCTATCTTGGTTCGCCTGTCCAAGTATTCGGTCAGGTCTTTGAAGTTAGCCTCCCTGTCGCTTCGGCTTATCCGTTCCGCTTCTTCCGCCCACCGACCCTGTAGTTCGGGGGAGAGGTGAGGGACTATGTTTTCCGAAGTGTGCATGGCATCTAGGTCGGCCCTGTAACCTAAATGGTCGAGGGCTATTGAGCACTTCTGCATTTTAATCACCAAGCCAGCCATTGAGTAGACGTCGCCCCTGGTTCTCTTTTCCTCTACCATCACGCCCTCTATTAGGTTACGGGCTAATTTGAAAGGTTGGCCAAACGAGTCCCTTAGAATCTTCCTTGCTCGGGTGTAGCCTTGTTCCGGGTCGAGCATGGTACACCCGTCGATAGCTTCTCTTGCTCGGCCTCGACAGTAGTGAGTCAGATAGAGAAGCTTTTGCCCGAGGTCGGTTACCTTATTTTCGACGAACGTCTCGAACTGCCTGAAAAACTTGCAGTAGTGTTCAGATCGCCCTTCGAAAACCGTCAGTTCCACTCTTGGTAAATCGATCGATGGTGTTTTGCAGTCGGCGACCGGCGTGGGGCTCCCTATCTTATTGCACCTTGACCTATCGGAAGTGTCGTAGTCGCTGGTCTCATGATCACGCTCTTTCTGTATACACTTTTTTCCTGCTTCTTGGGCCTGTTGTCTAGCCGATAACAGCTGTCGTTCTAGGTCTGATATTCTCAGTCTATGTAGATCAACATCCTTACAATCCATATTGCCCTCAGTAACACATGAACAAGCACTGACAGGACTAGGCGATCTAACATTAATTAAAGAATCAAAGGTACCCAAAACCTCCCGAGTGACTTGCCGTGTTGCTTACTGTCCAGAGTCCAATGTTCTCGATCCTATTCTTGACATTTTGCGTGTTTTCTCCTCGTTCCAAATTGATCTATTGAGTATTGTAACACACGCCTGAGCAATGCGTAACCAAATTCGCAAAGGACCCCGAAATCAAAAGGCGATTATTCATGATATTCTACGATACTAGATTAGTGCATGAACAATGATACCAAAAAGATACAAACCTCAATAATGCGATCATAAGGACTCGACAAACGAGAAACCGAATTGCAGTTTGTGAGCAAGCAGCACGTGCGTCACGCAGGTCCAGAACAAGGATATGACAAAGTAGCGCTTTGGGCACGAACAAATAACAATTGGTCCATAAAAAAACTGTTCGTAAAGACACGTCAATAGTGTAAGCAAGTGAGTGATGTGGAGAAAACCACTGAAACGCAAGGGTTTTAGGGGGATTTTCCACGGTCGATCGTTACAAGACGCAGGCGGCTTGGAACATCAAAAACCACTTCTTTCTTGGGATTCCTAATGCGGTGGTATATTTCGGTGTATACGGAGTCGAGGAGGTGTCCCACCGAAACCAAGTTCTTGGGTGTGTAGCGGCTGAAAGATCAAGGACGATAGCCAGGGGTCAAACCTTTGAAAGGATTTCATCGATCAGCTCGAACGTAATTCTAAGTTTGACGAAACTCTGCTTTGGGCCATTTGGACTATTATGAGCCTCACCGTCCATGTTAACGAGGGCCACAGATCACCGCCAAATTGTTGGGGTGTTTTGGGTGTATTTGAATTTTTCAACTTTAGCGATACGGATTTTCCGAGCACTGGTTGGGGACTGGGATGGCATGATAATTAAAAATGTATGACGAAGGTAATGAGGTAGCAGGAATTCGGTCAACTAGACAGAGGCAAGCCGAAGTTCTGTGCAGACCATGAGTGTACGCGGGTGCCATACGTGCACGGGCCTAGGTGAGACCTATGCAGCAATGCGGTATAGGAAGTGAGCTATTTAGCCCACTAAAGATAAAGTTGGGATTAAGAGACTTAGGATGATGAGGGATGGTGGGCTAGTAGAATTTTGCTGTGGGGTATGCACAGATGCAACCCACGCAGGATACGGTAGGTACTGGACTATTGCCTGGATCACAAGAGCAAGTTGGACGGGGAGGTATGTTTCAGATATGGGATCGATGGACCGGCGGGGACGAGAGTGCGCTCTTATGGGAGAAAGTAGATGGAGACTCAGTGGGACATAAGAATAAGGTAGGAGTTGGGTTATATGATGTAGGATGCAGAAACGACGGATAGATGGTATCGTGGCGAGAATCAAGGAAGATTTGCTAGGTAAGTCATGCAGAACGTTAATAAATGGAATTGAGGCAGAGAATATCGATTGTCATCTATAACTCCGACCGCAATAGTAACTAGCAGCTTCACGTTGGTGTGCCGCAGTTGTCGGCACAACTGAGACACTATTTCGGGTAATGAGGTGATATACGCTAAGGCGGGATATGCAAAAAAAGAAAACGAGACAACCGGAATTTCACCTCGGGATGGCCTTGCGTGTATGTTGCGCTTTTGTTGTGCTGTTTTATCTTATCTGCTCATGCTTGCTTCTGAGCGCAATATCCATGTCCCACTACTGGTTACTTGAGACCACTATCCGTGATAACATAAGCCGCACATGCCTCTGGCGAGCCTCCCCTATTTTCCAGCTTTCTTTATTCCAGTGAAACGACCATTAGAGCTAAAAGGTTGTCTAAATAACCCGGGAGCAATTGATCTTCACTCTTCAACCTGAGTATTAATCCAAATACGATTATGAGTAGAAACTAGCCAACGATGTGAAGGCAGATCCAACGAAGTTAAACTCTTATGTGCAGCCCAAGAAAACGGCAAGTAGTTACCTCGGAGGTGCCCGCCAGAAGCATTGCTCTCGATGACAAAGACAAAACAGCAACCTTACTTGCTTCCTTTAAGAGCTTGTGGTTAGGGCAATTGATTAGTCCTGTGGGATCAGATATAGGAGCTTACTGTAAGTGACTACGAAGTGCCCCGGAAACTCAGGTAGTTCGCAAGTACAAAGCAGCCGGACCGAATACAATGCATCTGGCGATTGTTCAGTCTCTTTCCGATACATTGTTGGGGGCTATTACCCAGCAGTGAGGAGCATCGGTTATGGGGGTGGGGTGCCAGATGATGGTAGTGAGGCCATTTCCGTAGCAATGCATAAAGCAGGATCAAGGCAGAAGGTCGGCAAATAGACAGATTGGCCTGACATCAGCGTTACATAAATGCTTGGAATGTGTCATCAGAAGGCAACCGTGCCTGCCTCTGGTTAATAACGACCTGCTGAAACATTCACAACATGGATTTCTTAAAAAAGATCATGTTTGCCAAACTCACTGATGTTCTAAGACGAGACCACTAGACGAATAGATGAAGGTACGACGGTGGAGGTTTGTTATTTGGATTTCAGTATAGCTATCGACTCTGTGAGTCATAGTCGGCTGCGCTATAAATTGCAAACCTTGGTGATAATCGGGAAAGCAAGAGATTGTGTAGCACACTTCCTAGGGAATCACAGTTTTTGTGTCAATGTTGGTGATTCTCGTGGCCGGAGAAGGCCACCAGTGGTGTGCCGCAGGATTTAGTACTGCGGCATTTGCCCTTTATCATGTATATAAAAGATCTAGCGAGAGAGTTGGGCAAGCTGTGTCTCATCTTTGCGAGTTATATAAAAGTAGCAGGCAGCGATTTAGCACAGGAGACAAGCGCTGTTTTCAGACGGGCAGAATGATGGGATTTACCACCGAATCTCGCAATATACCAAATCCTGACTGCCAACATAGATGTTCAGTACTCCGGATACCAGGCAGCAACTAGGTCCCGAGAATGGCCTGTGGAACAGGCCACAAGCCAAAAGTTCCGGCGAGTGCCAAAAGACGGTAAAAGTCAATGGAATAGGTGAAGGACTTCTAGTAGTGAAAAGCTCCCGTTCGTGTTCGTGTTTAGGAGTGATATCGGACTCGATACTAGCTAAGAGGGCTAAGCTTTCAACTGTCCGCAAGCAGAGCAATCATAAATGTATTTTTTATTTGGCGGAAACCAATTGTCCCCACAGCAAGCAGACAACACACAGCCCTGTGGCATCAAGCAACCTAAAGACTGCTTAGAGCTGGGTGCTAACTGGTTACGTTTAACTACGGCAATTCTTGGTCACGAATTTACACATTCAAATTCAGTCACCTCCAGGTCGTTACAGTCGAAAAGAATATTATTGCACTTCAACGTCTGTCGGGGGAGAAAGACCTAAGTGAGGCAAACACATAGGAATTTAAGCCTTCGGGGCAATGCTTGAGAGCTGCAAATACCGTCAAAGGGGCATCAGCGGGGGTTTAAAAAGCTATCACATGCAAAACCGGAAGTCTTCACCATTTTAGCAAGGTTTTGGCGCGGCCTCTGGAGGAGGAAATCTTACGCTCAGCACCTAGAATATCTCAATCCCTTCTGTTTGGGGTGTCGTGGAGACCTAAGTGACCTAACAGAATCGTTGAAGATTATAGAGGGTCAGTCGGGTATAGAAATGGGTGATTTGTATGTTTCCGCTTCTGAGTGGGGTATCAGGGGACACAGTCTTTAGCTACAAAGTGCATACTCAAGGCTGGACATACGGGCCAATTTTTTTACAAATAGGGTTGTGCCCATGCGGAATAGCCTGTTAGAGGATGCTGTTGGATGCAGCAATGTATTAAATTCCAGGAAAGTCCTAGATCCAAGCTGCAATACAGCTTTACAAGAGCTAGCTGTGTGAACGAGGGGTGAGGTAATGAGCCCCTTGTGTTTTTGTCAATGAACTTGTCTGTGAAGGTGATACAGCCCCGCAGATTCTGCATTTCAGACAAAACATTCAACGCGAAGTGTTGGGAGCCGAGAAAACTCGCGACTACACAACGATCTGGATGCTCGATTGGTTTCGGCCACTTTCGTCTTGTGTAAACTGAACTGAACTGAACTGCGGCACACCAGCGGTGCGGTCATCTCCCACGGTGAGTGTAGCTGTTTTTGAAATTTTTAGAATACACAGCTCGTCCCCCTCCATTTAAGTTTATCTTTATCTGTGCTGACTGGATCCTGTACAATGTCAATGCCCCTCGCCATTGATATGACCGCTTGCTCAGATGAGGCTACTTTCCCCATGAGGCAGTGTGATTCCCCCTCTGTGGCCAAGGTCTCATTCCTCAGTCCGGACGAAACGGTCCTTCACAATGCGCTGACAACGGAAGCACTAAAATGTGCAGTCCAAAGTCAGGCTGCCGAGATAGCTGAGCTAAAGTC